>SNQJ01S0066294.1:69184-105785 GCA_010110895.2 Picea sitchensis | reverse complement strand
CCCGCAGAAGCACAGGTGAAGCACAGAAGTTGTGCAAGGTGTGCGCAGGCTGGTTGAAATCTTAGAACTTATCAACCAAGGGGTGAATTGAAGGACTTTTGTTGCAAGAGGGTGCACAGAGTCAAGAATTCAACTACTTAAAAGAAATTTGAGGGATTGCCACAAGGAGTGCGTGCAGGAGTCTTTTTGAAGACTCGAAATTGCAAAGAAAGCTCAGAAGGGGTAGCGTCGTTGAAGTGTTCAAAGGAGGACAAGTTCGAACTACTTCAAAGGGAGACAAGGGTTGAAGTCATCCAGTAGAAGTGAAGTTCATAGAGAAGAACCTTGGATTATTTTGTAGAAGTTGTCAAGGAAGGAACGAGCGGACGAAATTCTTAGAGGAGAATTTGCGAAGTTACGAGAGTTTCCGGATCTCTCGTGAACTCTCATTTCAAAGTTTGGAGGTTTGAAGGGGCAGAAAATTCATGTCAGAGATAGAGGACGGTAAAGCAGACAGGTGACGTATTTTTCGCCAGACGAAGTCAAACCTTCATAGACTATTTCAGGTTTTCATAGGTTGGAGAGCCAGAAGTCTTGCATCAAAATTCGCGAAGTCGCGAAGTGCGAGATTCTGAATCGGCGAAAAGACCCATTGGGGAGCCAGTCTTTGTTGAACATATCGGAGTTCGACTTTCGGTACTTTCATGGACAAGAGGTAGGGGTCTTTGTTTCGAGATTCCCGAAATCGCGAAACACGATACAGCTGTGGAGGAGGACGCGGCCAGACGTTTCGACGAATCAGAATTTTGGGTTTCGGCAGTGGAAGGGTCGAGAACTTAACAATAGGATTCGCGAAGTTGCGAGATCCGAAGTTCCAAATTTGCGAAAGGCATGATCCTATTTCAGGTCAGGAGATTTGGGTTGATGCTTCATGTTTGATCACGAGGCACACTCATAAGGACCTGTGGATACACTGTTGTGTGTGTGTGGTATTCCCCGAGGGGAAATCAAAGAGTCAATTAGACTCTAAGGGCATATTTAGAACGATCCTGCACGGACCTTGATCCGAGGGTTCGGGGGTCTACATCATATAGACATCTCAATGGTCACATCGATTCTTAGAGAAGGAAAATGTTTCTCATCCCTGAGAGAATCAATCTCTCCTTTCAATGAATCGATTGTCCTTCCTAGTTCTTTTTTTTTGGTCAATTCAGAGCCTTTCTCCACCAACTCGAGAACCATTCCATGAAGTGCTTCACATTCCCTCTTCTACTGTACCATTTCTTGCACATTTGTCTCCAACAACTCTCTCATCATTTTACTTAACTCTTCAAACTGTTTCTTAAGTCTATAATTTTCAACAATAAATTATTTATCTCTTATATTAATTGTTTCATGAAAACTATCGGTATCATCAACCAGTTTAGCATTATGTCCCTTCAATGGGTCCTTCAAAAGCGATGCTTCAATGGTTGGAGAAATTTCATACTCCATGTAGTATTTAGTTGGTGTTGATTCAAAAAACTTATGTGATTCCTCTTCACTTACAGTCAAATCATCCGATAATATATGTGAAATTTCAAGAGGTGAATCGAAATCAAGTAGAAATTAATCCCACTGCCATTTTCAGGACTCATTGAAGGACATATTCTCTGCTAAGAATGCATTAAGGATATGAAACCTATGCAAGGGTTTTCTCTGCATGCGAAACTCCTCCTAAGCACAAGTTTCACTGCTTGCTTCACAAATAGAAGGGATCGTGCGACTCCTCCTTTGTTCGTCAACTACCTCCAACACAAAAATTCTCTACCATTGCATAACCTCTTCTCTCTGACATCAGTTGGATCCACAAAACAGCAAACACTGACCTCTTCTTGCTCTGTAATCGTTTAGCTCCACAAACTAGCAAACCATGGCCTCTTCTTGCTCTACAATCATGGAGTGTCTATGTTGCAGGTATCAAGTGGAACCCTCCTCGACTCCTCTTTCTGTCTGCGTGAACAGTCGACTCCACTTCCCTTGCGCATGAACAAATGAAACGATTAACTCCTATATGGTTTCTCTCAAGGAACACACATAGAAAAAATGAGAACTAGTGACCCATGAATCCATTCCTTATTTTCACGTGAGAAGATAAAAATTATCTCAACAACTTGGCTCATGACCTTCACTTCTCAACTCAGTAGCAACCCCAACAATTTCGAACAATTCAGTCCTCCTTGGCATCCACACATCCTTATCCTCATGATTTTACCGCCCTTTAACTCAACGTGCTTCCTTCTCTTCATTGATAGAATACTCTTCTATGTGTGAATAACCAATGATCGGCTCTTCCTTCCTTTTTATTGGGCTCTCAAGTCACCCACACAACCAAATGAACTCAACTTGAATGGAAACTAGGATTTCTACTATGTCATGTCTTTCCTCTTTTTGCAAGCTTCAACAACCAAACATCTCTCTCTCTCTGCACACGTGCTTCAATGGATCAACCTGAGTTTTGATACCATAATAAAAATGACATAACAATATATAGAGAGAGGAAGAGACACTTTTGAATCTAATTTCTCATGCACCCACTTCACCTCTTGGGATTTGTTCATTCATAGATAAAACATACATATGTTTCGAGAGAATAAAATCTCAAACGCTTTTGTAATTTCTATGGGAAGCCAAATGGTTTCATTTATTTTGAAATTATTTTCCTAACATCTATTTTGGGATGTCAAGAGGATTGAATTTGGAGATTTCAATTCCTTTCAAAAACCATTTTTTACGTGCCATTTTCACGTTAGATGAAGGAAGAAATATTTTTTAAAGTATAAAATGAATAAAACACACACACCTAAACAAACTCTCACGAGCTCCATAAAAAATCATGGGTAGAAAGAATTTGTCAAATATCCTTAGTACACCCACATTAAATCACAATTTCAAAACATGTTTTACAATGCCAACCTTCAAATAAAATTTTAAAGAAAACCAAGTAATTCATTATCTTTCTTAAGGTTCAATGTCCTTAGTACACCCACATTAAATCACAATTTCAAAACATTTGTTACAATATTGACCTTCAAATAAAATTTTAAAGGAAACAAGTAATGCATTACCTTTCTTAAGGTTCAATAAACCAAATTTGGTGACCATCATATATATATATATATATATAGAGAGAGAGAGAGAGAGAGAGAGAGAGAGAGGAATTATGATACCAAGTTCATCAATTTTATAAAAGACCTTGCTTCTTCATGTGTAGAAATTGACATCAAATAAATATTAGTAGATCAAGCCCATAAATATGATATTTTGTACATGTGTTTTGGTGATGTTGCTTTTTTGTTCATATCTATTATGGTATTTATAGGTATTTTTTAATATGCTTAGGGGTCAATTTGCGAAAATCAATTAGAAAATTAACTCTTAAAGTGTGTGTGTGTGAAACGAAAAAAATAACAATTACCAAATTCAAACAAAGCATAAAAAAATTAGTAATTACAAAATCTATACAAAATAGAATATTAATAAAATAGAATGCAACTAAAGTTAAATGAATATTGTATAAAACCAAAATAATGATAGAGGAGTCAAATACCATCCTATTTTAGAATAGGAGGAAATAATTGTATGGTCGTTATTCGTAACGATCCATGCCATTACGACAACAGGCGTCATAAAACCCAATTGTTTTTTTTTTGGTTGGAAAACAAATCACACTTGATTAACAATATCATCAGCATATCATTCATATGTATAAACGAAACAATATTAATGCATTAATAATTAATTCGACACAATGGCGACACATCATCAATGATCATCAAATTCCTCAATTCATCAATCCTAATTCACAATTAACACGGTGCACGGGTAAACATTAACATAACTCATCAAAATCACATTAATCCAAGACGCAAGAGTGATTATCTATATCATTCATTCATTACATTAAGCCTTCATTTGTGCAAGAGTTTACTATCTTAAACAATCATTCTTACATTATAATTTTATTGCACAAAAGAAATCATCATCCTTCAATCATACATCAACATTACTATTTGTTGCTCGAGAGAGTAACCACTCTAAACAACACATGACAACTGAAATTAAGATGTGCAAGTACACTTCATTCCTAATCTAATCATGAGTCGTTGTTTTGCAACGTGCACGGGTAATTAATAACAATTATGTGTCAGCAATAGTCCAAGAGCCATGCCATCTAACCATTAACCAAGTATATCAAAAATAAATACGCCTAAATTTCAACCACTCTTATCACATAACCTTTGATTGCTAAATCATTTTAAACAATAACATCTATTATTTATTACTTAGGCTAAGTTAAAGGTATCACCTACTAAATAAATGACCAAACATCTTGGTCATGCCCAAGTCATCATTAGTTAGTTACCATCAACGTTGAGCACATGATTAAACATTCGAAATTACTCTTGGATAACATTATTGGGGTCATGCCCATGTCATCATTAGTTGATTACCATCAACGTTGAGCACATGATTAAACATTCGAAATTACTCTTGGATAACATTATTGGGCGTTATGCTAAAAAATCAAGTCTATGACTCAATTACCATTTAATCCCATTAAAGAAATCAAATATTATCATACATTCAACTGGGAATGAAATGTCTTAACCACGGCCTAAATACCATTTCACTATAAATAGAAACTGAAAACTGTCTTAACCACGGCCTAAATACCATTTCACTATAAATAGAAACTGAAAACCATATCAAATATTGGTGGATTTACATCTTTCCAATCTATCTCCATATGACTAGCCCTGGCATTTTTTTTTTTTTTAATGGAATTCTCCAACACTATATAACAAAGATAATTTGAATAATATCTATAAAATTAAATTATAGTGTATGGATATTCTATTTTAATTCTCTTATATATTTGAAGTATTATTTGGGTGCTTTCTTAACCATATGTGATATATACATATAAAATTAAAGAATATAGGTGCAAGTTCTACATTTGAACCCAGAAAATATAATAATTCAAGACATCAATGTATATTCACTTAGCTACACAATGATCCATATCAACAACAACCTATAGAAGTATATAAAATTATATAAAAACTGATAAATTCTAACAATGGATTACCTTCCATTTTTATTACTTTAATCACATGAAAGGACATTCCCACATATTCCTTAACTTAAAGCCCTGTTCTAGAACAATCACAAAACTGTTATAAACAATTATGACTGAATCAAATCTAACGGTAAAGTAATTTCTCTGCATTACACCCTTAATTGTAAGTAACCTAATTATAATTCTGGAAAAATGGTATTGCAACAGACTTGAAATCTTAATCGGGATACAAAGCAACTGGTTTAGAAAGTGAGATAAAAACTCTCGCGCTTTCACTCAGCTACAAGGAAGAGACCCACGGTTATAAGGGAGGAAGATCAGAGTTAAACATTATTGTTCCAGCAGTGAAAGAAAGTCAGTAAATGACAGCGTTGAACCTCAAATAAGGCGAAGGTCACCCACTCTCATTAAAAGCAAGGAAAACGGATTACCGCCAGCGAACTTTTTTCACTATCCTGGGGGAGAGAATTTAGTGCAGTAATCACATTAAAAGGAAACATTGAAGTTAAGTGAGAAATTAATTCAGTTTGCAGTGAAAACGGAAATCGCCAGGGATAGGGAACCACCAGAAATTCAGAGGTTATCTACAGGTAGGAAAATCAGAGAAAAAAGCGATCGTTTCGTCGATACCACAGGCAAGTCGTGTCGGTTATACCTCGTCTAGCAGAGGAGGCCAGAAAGGAATTCGCGGAGGCCATCACGCCATAAATGCACTGATATGGCCCCAATCCTCCAAAAACACAGTGGAACCCAGCATTACACCCAAACATCGAACCAACAGAGGAACATCGTGAATCCTGAGATAGAAAAACAGAAGGGGATCTGCCATGAAAATCGCAAAGATACAGAGGGACGTTTTCTTCACATCTGTGTTATCATCTCCATTAGAATGTGCATCATGTGTTCTCTGGTCCTTGAAGAATCTGTGGCAACCAAATTAAACGCCACACGACAGAAGAAAAGAAGGATAACCCCTTCGATAGAGATCTTGCAAGAAGGCAGAAAGAGAAGGAACAAAATCGCAGAGTGAAAAGGGGGTAAAGTATCAATGTTTTCATATATGCTAAACACTTCTTTGTAGCCGGTCATGAAATGTGGCTAGGCATGCGCGTTTTTTGTTTTTAATTCGATGGACCCAGTTTATAACGCAAAAGTATAGTTGCAAACAAATAAAAACTTCTTAAATATGGCAAGATATCATTGAGCTCAAATAGAACACACGAACAGTGAACATTCAGATTGGATCAAAGAAAACTTCTTACAAGGGTTGTAGATAATAAGTAGATTGGTAGAGATCTATGTTACCAGAAAAAAGAAACATGAACAGAACGAAATCTAGGGATCGAGGGTTTCAGGGTATAGGAAACGTGAACTTGCCCTCATCCTTCATTTGTAATGCACTGATAAGGTATCCAGATGAGAATGGGCATAAGAACTGGAATGGAACCTGAACAAGTAAGGAGTCCCCTAGTCAAGTTTCCAATAATACATGTAGAGCCAAGGATTATACAACATATTTCCACAACATAACTCTGCAATAACTCTTGTGCCAAAATATATTTATAATATATAACAGAATTGCAAATAGGGTACTGGTTTGCTGGTGAGGTTGGCAGAGTATTAAGTTGTCTTCCAGGGTTAAACTTTTGTGGCCTACCCCAACGAAATGGCATGAATTTCAAAGGGATGAGGCCAAGGTGCAAGTCCTAAGTTGCACCATGGGCAATTTTGACGGAATCAAAACCCCTATTCGTGACACCTAACACGAAGGAATATAGGTGAAATATTCATGAAATAGAAACCCCTCAAGCATGGCACCTAAACAAAAGGAAGTTTGCAGTTTGAAGGGGGAAAACATGAATGATATTGATTATTTATTTAAGTAAATAATAAAAACTTCCTACAATTTGATTAGCAAGCTTATATCGTTAACACAACCCAAGTATACAAAAAAAGCTAATGCTTAACTAAATACCATACAAGTATAATTTCAATCTTAATGCAATTAACATAATTACCTGGAATATCGTGACCTATGATGATGAATCTGAAGTGGTTTTCCCGCGCTCGTGCTCCGTCCAGCTCTTGCTTGCTAACCACTGAGACCTCATTGGTACCTTCCAGCCAATGCTAGAGGTACTCTTCTTCCCCATGAGCCCCCCGAGCTGCAAAGGGGCCACACACACAAAGCAGAGAAAGCTAGCTCCCAACTCGCCTCGCAAGTTCGAGCTACCACTCTCTATCCGAGATGGGTATCCCAAATCCCAAAAGAAAAATCGGTCAAGAATAAAAACCGGCAGCATAACCTTACGCATACGAGACGTGATCCATTCTCCTCCTCTGCCATTTCTTTTATAAAGTTTTCTTAGTGACTTGTTTCCAAAACCACACTAAATTATTTTTATTAAATTTATTATTAGGAAAATTATCCCCCGTACACTTGTCACCCGATCCCTTAGTTGCACCAGAAATTTTATTAATTAATTAATTTAATTTGCTTATTTCCCTCCCCCACCTAAAAACATTCCTAAAAATGTTCTTCGATGTCCCTTTATTCCCTTACATTCCATTTAATGACTGATGTCTTTCTTAAATCCTAGTTGAGTTCGAAATTAGAAATTTCTCTAGACTAGATTCCCTTCTATTTTCCACATTCCTTTTGTATTTAAGTTTCCCCTTTTTGGTCTAAGTTCTAAATTAGCAGGTTTTGTACTTAGCCAACAATTAATCTTTTAAATAATTTGATCCTCTATTATTTTATTTTATTTTAATTTTCAACCCCATTTTATTCATCCCTCCCTTTATTACTTGCTTAATTAAATTTTAGTTCTCAAGACCTACTTAGACCTAGCCTTTAAATTCTTTAGGCTCAGCAAAAAATGGTTTTAAATGAAATTTTATAATTTACACCACTCACCTGCATTCATGTTTCATTTACGCGACGTGCCCTTCAAGATGCACTACGTGCTCCAAGGGTGCCACTCGCCTTTTGACTGATTTTGGTAGACATCAAACCCTTGGAGTCAATACTCAATCAGGTGACCTTGTGGGAGACTAAGGGCCTCTAAGTAATAAGGACCATGTCTTATTGTGTACCCCTTAGAATCATCGTGAGTGACTGTCATAGTCTTCCCTCACGGCATCTTGGACCTCTTGAACTAGGTAATCGTTAACCTACAATTCGAGCCACGGTGGGAGTGCTAGTAGGTTGTGGAAGGTCTGCTACCACACCTGTCCCTCAATATCTTTGGTTGTCGTGCATGACCCCTTTACTCCAAATGTGAGTCTGGTTAGCAAGCTATCGATAGCCAACATCCATCAACGAACATGTCAACGATCTATAAACAACATCATAATATACCAGTCATATGTCTCATATGAAATAATAGAAATACGTAAACCATAAATTGTCCCCTCAATGACTCGATCTGGAGTCCAAGGAGGTCCATCGATGCCATCGACATCCTCTATCTGTCCAAAGTCCTGCACACTCAGGAAAAACCAGTCAATAGCACATGTCGATATAAATACAATACAATACCATATCATTAGATCCACAACATTATCATCATCCATAATCAAAACAGACAATCATATAATAAACTGGATCACTTGCACGCAAGTGTCCTCAAAGAATAATTCCAATTAGGTGTGCACAAGAGAGGGATGTTACATACACCCCCTCTTGTTTTAAACTTCGTCCCAAAGTTTCACAGTATATAGGTGCCAAAATAAAGTATCTCACAATATCTATATGTCTAGCTATCAAACAAAAAAGGAAACTGTTGACACATAGCATATGCGTCCTCCCAGGTAACTGAGTGACAAATATAATTTTCCCACCAGACCTTGACCTGATTGACTATTCGACATCATAGTTGTCGAATGCGATGGTCCAAAATGTATATTGGCTCCACCATAAGCACACCCTCGTTCGATACCTGCAAGGAACTCATGTCAATCACATGTGTGGGATCACTAACATAATGTCTCAAAACAGATACATGAAAAACATCGTGCATATGCCTCAAAGAATCAGGAAAGGCTAGTCGATAGGCCATGGGCCCCTTCCTTTCCACAATCTCGAAAGGTCCCACGAACCTAGGAGATAGTTTATCACCCTTTCTAAACTTGATCGAACTCTTGTGTAGTTTCACCCGCAAGAAGAATCGATCACCAACTTCATAGCTACGGTCGACACGATGCCCATCGACATAACTCTTCTGTTGATCTTGCACTTACTTGATCCTTTGTCTTATTTTTTGCATTTGATCTTCCATTTCTTAGATCGCTTATGGTCCTACCAGGACCCTATACTTGAGTCGATCCCAACTCAAAAGCGTCTGACACGGTCGCTCGTAAAGAAACTCGAATGGTGCCATATTAATGGTGCTTTGATCATTGTTGTTGTATGCAAACTCTACTAGTGGAAATAAATCCTCCCAATGTTTATGTTGTTCCATCACGTACATACGTAACATATCCTCCAAGATTTGGTTCATTCATTTGGTCTGCCCATATGTATCCGGGTGATACGCGGTACTAAAGTTAAGTTGGGTTCCTAAGGCCTCCTGAAAACTAGTCCAAAATCGTCATGTAAACACAGATCCTCGATCAGATATGATCCACTTAGGCACACCATGCAACCTCACAATCTCGTTGATGAAAACTCTAGCTATGTCAGGTTCATGATATGTCGTATGCACAAGGATAAAATGAGCACTCTTCTTCAGAGTGTCAACTACCAAAAAAATCGAGACGTGTCTCCTTGCCATCAGCGGCAATCCAACAATGAAATCCATCAAAGTGACTTCCCATTTAGATTCAGGAATAGTGTGTGGTTGTAGTAATCCTGTCATATGTCTATGTTCATCCTTCACTTGCTGACACTCTAGACATCTTGCCATGTAGTTGACTATGTTCGCCTTCATTCATTTCCAGAAGAATAAGGATTTACGGTCTTCCCTCATCTTCCCGACTCCTGGATGACCCATGTACACTTCTCTATGAGCTTCATTTAAGATCAAACTCCTCAACTCGTCGTTGGGAGGTACGTAAATCCGATTATTATATCTCAATAATCCATCGTTTTCCACAGTAAATCCCTCAAATTTTGGTACCATCATGGTGTTTTGTCCGATAAATTCCTTAACCTCTTTATACCAGTCATCGTCGCGCTGTAACATTAGAATATTTTCATGTAGATTCGTCTGAAGAGGCATCACCAAAAACATGTGTGGTCTCCGATTGAACGCATCAACCACTCTGTTCATTATTCCTTTTATGTAGGTAATCTTGAAATCATACTCGCTAAGCAATTCTAACCAATGTTGTCCCTTGACCAAGTTTTGAGGATCCTTAGTCATGTTTGAACTATTTTTGGGACTTCGACAAGCTATCGAAGGTGGAGCGCAAGTCGAAGCAGAGATCGCGGGATCTCGACCCCTTTTTAGGGTTTTTTGGGTTTTGGGCTTATGTAATGGGTATGGGGATGTCGACCCATGGGTTTACCCATGCTTATGCATATTTTGTAATGTATAAATAAGTATCTAGGCGATGTAAGAATAGGACAATGTGCTAAGTGCTAAGCATTAATTGCTAAGTGCAAGTGGTAACTGTAATTTCTTTGTGCATACTGTGTGCGGCTTGCAGAGCTAAGTGTAAGTGATTGTAAGAGACTGTGGAAGGCTTTGTTATGCAACTCAAGGAAGGAGGATCTAGCGAGGTGCATAGATCTCTTGTCCTCTACGAAGTAAGATATCAAAGCTCTTTGCATGCAGCTGATTGACCGAAGATAATAAAAGAGAATAAGAGTTGGTAGACATAGCCCTAGGGTGGGGGTGAACCAAGTATATCATGTGTTGTGAATGTTTTGTGCTTCTTGGTTGTTCTATTGTTTATGTGATTCAATGCTTAGTGCAATGTTAGATGATGGATGAATCTAATATGATAGCTTAGTGTGGAATAATGTGAATGAATGCTAGATCTGATATATGTTGGTATTCTTAGTGCTTGAGTATATTGAACCTATGTGAATACTGCGCAAATATTATGTTAGGGTTTAGCTGCGCTGTAAGCTAAGACTGAATATTGATGAATCATAATTGCTAAGTGCTTTGTTAAGGTGTTACAATCACATATCTCTATCTTAGCTAAGGTTGGAGACACCTGATTCCTACAACCACCCCTGCATCTACCTCAGGTGAGACTTCATATGCTTCACAGGTGTTTTTGAAAGGGTCGGTAGCTAGGGTTTTTTTGGTGCATTGTTGTAGCGTTGAACCCCGGGTTTTCCCCTGTGCCAACAAATGGTTCTGTTACCGGGACCTGAAACTGTGATTGCTGGGAACTGAGGAAGATGAAGCTTTGTGTGAAGATCTGACCTGAAACTATGAAAGCCCCGTGTGTAGATCTGTCGCCCTAGTGCGTAGTACTCTACTTGGATTGTGAAGCTCTGTGCTAAGAAAAGAAGTCAGATCCGAAGAAAAGAGGTAAGATCTCGATGTTTTGTGCTCTGGTAAAGGTAAGAATAGTGAGAATTTTTTATTAAAAAAAGGTAAGATTAGTGGAAAAAAAAAATTCAAGAGTATGGATCTAGGCATGCTTGATAAATGTTATCCTAGTCTAAATCTAGGGCATGGCTAGAAGAGAAAAGGTTTGATATGAGTAGATCTGATAGAAATAATGAAAGATATGTTATTCATATGCATAGAAAGAATGTTTGGACTAACAAATGGATGCAGGATCCCAGAAATAATATTTTGCAGGTTAACTACCATGATCCTAGTGCGCAGTACAAGAAGGGTTGGGGATCATTTAAAAGAAAGAGAGGATTGACTCTTTGTTACAGTTGCAGAAGACCGGGACATCTTGCTAAGGAATTCTCAAATAGAAGACCCAGTTGTCTTTGTTGTAAATCTATGGATCATGACGTTCTGGATTGCCCTAGAATGATTGCTAAGGTTGAAAGAATGAATATGAGACAAGAAAACCCTGAGGAAGGTCAAGAAACTGAGACCGTGGTAGAACCCCAGAAAGAATCAGAAACTGTATTATTGCAAATGAAAGAAACCCTAAATGATCATAGAAACATCAACTTGCTAGAAAATTTCAAAGAAAAAGAATGCATAGAAACAAGAATAGGAGACTTCGACATTGATTTTATTCTGGATGAGGAAACACAGGTGAATATCATGACAGAAAGAACTTGAGAAATTTTAGGGAAGCCTGCTATGATTCCTTCACTGGAAGGAATAAGATTATTTAGAGGAAAGTTGATAACCCTGTGTGGAAGACTTACCGAGATATATATGAGTGTTCATGGAACTTCGACAGAGGAAGATTTTGAGGTTGTTAAATTTATTGAGAACAACGCTCCATTTACTATGTTACTAGGAAAACCCTAGATCGAGAAGGATCAGACTCGAAGGAAGGAAGAAGAAGACCTAGAACATAAAAAGAAAGACCTAAGAGACTTCATGACCAAGACAATTGTGCACTTATTGAAAGAACAATAAGATCAGTTGAAACTGCTGAGGGTCGGACATCGGGATGTCGAAATTGAAAGAACACAGGAGGACTTGAGATACTTGTCTGTATAGGAGAGTAGAGCACCTACGCCAGATAGAGAAGAAGTATTTCCCTTGAACCCTGGTAAATACCATCAACATCGCGAAGTTACTATGCCAAGAGAAGATAAGAATTAGAATGGAAAGAGGAATACCAAGACGAAGATCATCGGGAAGAAGGCTATGAAGCTCAGTAAGAAGAAAGCAAAGATATAAAAATTACAAATAGCACCAGAAAGAACTGCGCAGAAGGAAGGGTTCCAAAATTTGAACTTCGCCAGGATATCAGTACAACACAGCACGACATTTTTCCATGGTGAAGTAATATGACCGTTGGAGGCATTATAACCATTAGTCCAAATGGTTAGAACAACGGTTATGGACAGAAAGCTTGCCACCAGACCGTTGGGACCGCGTCATAACGTACAAAACTGCATGAATGAAGGCTTCTCACCCGTTGGAAAGATCCGTTACCGAGTTGTCTACTTAGTTCGTCAAGACTGGAACCGAGAACACTTTTTCCACCCGTGATTATCTGAGTTCATAGATCAGTTGATTTCACGTATTGATCATTGAGCTATCACCATTCATCTCGTTGCATCAAGTAGTTGATCTTCAACCCGAGATATTCAACTAAGAGCGTGTATGTCCGAAGAAATTAGTGCAGTCGAAGAATCTGTGAAGCAGATACTCATCAACCTCATGACTGAAAGAGTAATGTATGTGGATGTACAAGCTTCATCGACGAGAGGAGTGCAAGCCTCCCCATCGACTTCTCACGGATCTAGACCATCCCGAGTTGCGAATGAGAAAAGAACCAAGGATAGAGATGACTTGGCGAATGCGAAGTTATTACCATCCATCCTACTCGATTACATCCCACCCCTGGTAAGTGTAGTGAGTCGCGACAGTGTCCCAAGGGACTTCGACTACACTGTCATCACTGCGTATCTCCCGAAGGGAATACACGCAGTCAGACCACAGCTAGAGAGGATTCCAACATTCAAAATCAGTGACTATAACCTGGGAGACCGTAAGAGCTATGGCATGCTAACACCTCAAAAATATCTAACCAAGACAAAAGGAAAGAAGATGAAAATCATCCCCCATCCGTGGATGATGAACCTTGTGCAGTCGACCCTTTTGAATGTAATGAAGATTCCACATTTTGGAAGGCACCAAGAGGTTAACGCCTGCGTTAACCTCCTGTTGTCGTGATTCCATGGTGGCTATCTATGGTTGGACATACGAATCATTGTCGATCCGACATTGATCCATAGGATCACCGGACTAAGCATGCAGGGACCAGACCCACAAGATTTCTACCCAGGAAAAGCTGCAGACCGCACCTTGGCACAGACGATTAAAGAAATATATGGCGATGTTGAGAAGGGGACACGAGGCTACAAGGTAGCCTCCATCCAGAATGGCATAGTGCGCCTTGCATGCCAATTAATTGCAGGAAATCTAGTAAGAAAGAACAGACCCATGCAGGTCACGCGGTTTTTCGTTGACCTCACTAGGAAATGCGTAGAAGGCCTACAGATGAACTATCTGAAGCACCTAGTTAACCAGCTCAAACTGGATTGTCGTGAAGCTCAGGATCAGGGCTCTGAGTTTCACTTCAGCTGGCTCCTGATCCTCATCACGTTTACTACTTAGGAGATGTCGAAAGGTGTGACCTTCCCTGACATCGACCCATTCGATCCGCTCGCTGCTAAGTTCACCACACTCTGGCATTCGAGCAATATGGGAAAGCAGTGGCAGTCAAATGAAGTATTTCATACCTATTACCTGCATCTTAGGAGGGATATTGATTCCTTCCCTCGTATGATGTCGAACACCTTGGATAGCTTCAGGCCTCTTATGAAGTTCTGAGCAGATAGGCATTTTATTTATATCACTGTGTGTGCCGATGAAAGAAAAGAAGAACTTCAGTACTACTACAAGATCACTACAGAGGACCTAGAAGAAATCATTAAAGACTGGCCTGCAGAACTCCTTATCCCTACTGACCCCATAGAGCTGTCTAACCCAGACCTCATTGAAAATCCAGTGGTTACTCGCGAAGAGTATGATTCCCCAAGAAGAAGTAGGAAGAAAAAGAAGCAAGATGTATAGGAAGTACACAACACATCAAAAGAGACTACATCCGAGTCACCTAGTGGAGGAGGTGATGACGAAGTGAACAAAGAGGAAAAAGAACAAGAAGAAGATAAGAAAGGTGAAGTAACACCGCCACAGAACCTCCCTACTGACACTTATCCATCTAAGAAAAGGAAGGTTTCCCCCACAAAACCTTCATAGCGGAAGAAGTCCAAATACAATAAGCCAAATATGCAGAATGTACTCACGGATGATGACTTCGACTTCATTATTTCAGCTGTAGGAGATGCCCCATAAGATATTTTACAAAGAAACAAAGAAAAACAAGAATCCATGTATGATAGAATTGAAGCAGAACTAAGAGTGTACAACAAGCCCTTTATTCGAGCCACGCAATTTCCACTACACCCCCGCCCTCAAAAGAACCAGAGTTAGGAGATGAGCCTGCCCAAATCTGTAGACTAGCTGATGTAGCTGAAGCTCGCCTTCATCGAGCACAAGCTGAGAAATAACTGGTCACATCGGCCCTACATCAAGCACAGGAGGAAGTTATAAAGAAACACAGGATTGCGCAACAGGAGAGGGATTCCCTTCAAGCGAAGTTCGATGAAGAGAGAGTGCAGATCTAGAAAGAGAAAGAAAAGTTGCTCGCGGAGCAGATTGGAGTAAAAGAAGCAGTCAACAGAGAACTTTTCTCTGTGACAGGCTTGGAGCAAAAGGAGGAAGAACCAGTAGAACACCAAATACCGCAGCTTGCGGAAGCCATCCAGCAGCTTTAGCAAAGAATCACAAATCTGGAGCTACGAACAGTGCCCAGTACTTTGCAGGATGTGTGCCTTAGAAACAATATAGGTGTAGTTGAATCCCTTGTCAGCCATTGAGAGGATGAAGCGATCCTAAGAATAGTGCACTTCTCAATAGCAGGTCCACACCATTCAGAGCAGAGTCATGGAAGTGACTCAGAGGCTTCAAATAATACAGGACAAGGCGTGCCAACTGTTCGTAGAGATCGAAGGTCGAGGAACAGAACTGGAACAAGTCGTCATTACAGCTGAACAACGCTTAGAGGGACCTGTCATCGAAGCAATAATCCAAGAGTTTGTTGAGCAGGTGGTCATGGCACAGCAACAGGTCGAAGCAACTCGAGTCAAGCTCGAGGGTTTTGAGGCAGAATTACCAAGAGCAAAGTGACTCGGGACGAGTCACAGGTGAGTGTTGGGGTCTTGTTGGCCCTTGACCAATTTTTGAGGATCCTTGTTCACGTTTGAGCTATTTTTGGTACTTTGACAGGTTGTCTAAGGTGGAGCGCAAGTTGAAGCGAAGATCGCAGGATCTCGACCCCTTTTTTTGGTTTTTTGGGTTTTGGGCTTATGTAATGGGTATGGAGATGTCGGCCCATGGGTTAACACATGCTTAGGCCTATTTTGTAATGTATAAATAATTATCTAGGCAATGTAAGAAGAGGTCAGTGTGCTAAGTGCTAAGCGTTAATTGCTAAGTGCAAGTGGTAACTGTAATTTCTTTGTGCATATTGTGTGGGGCTTGTAGAGCTAAGTGCAAGTGATTGTAAGAGACTGTGGAAGGCTTTGTGCTGCAACTCAAGGAAAGAGGGTCTAGCGAGGTGCACAGATCTCTTGTCCTCTATAGAGTAAGATATCAAGGCTATTTGCATGTAGCTAATTGACCGAAGATAATAAAAGAGAAGAAGAGTTGGTGGATGTAGCCCCAGGGTGGGGGTGAACCATGTATATCCTGTGTTGTGAATGCTTTGTGCTTCTTGGTTGTTCTTTTGTTTATGTGATTCAATCCTTAGTGAGATGTTAAATGATGGATGAATCTAATATGATAGCTTAGTGACGAATAATGTGAATGAATGCTAGATCTTATCTATGTTGGTATCCTTAGTGCTTGAGTCTATTGAACCTATGTGAATTCTACGCAAATCTTTTGTTAGGGTTTAGTTGCGTTGTAAGCTAAGATTGAATATTGATGAATCATAATTGCTAAATGCTATGTTAAGGTGTTACAATCACAGATCTGTGTCCCAACTAAGGTTGCAGACACCTGAGTCCTGCAACCAACCCTGCATCTACCTCGGGTGAGACTTCATCTACTTCGCAGGTGTTGCAGAAAGGGTCAGTAGCTAG
This sequence comes from Picea sitchensis, assembly GCA_010110895.2. Taxonomy (NCBI): domain Eukaryota; kingdom Viridiplantae; phylum Streptophyta; class Pinopsida; order Pinales; family Pinaceae; genus Picea; species Picea sitchensis. The sequence goes on along the minus strand of SNQJ01S0066294.1, from coordinate 88,863 downwards.
GGTTTTGTTGGTGTGTTGTTGTAGCGTTGAAACCCGGGTCTGCCCCTATTCCAACAACCAACGCCTTTTTCATGCATTCAAGTCGCTTTGCGTAAAAATGTGTTGTAAACTATAGTGGTCCATTTTTAGTTCGAATTTTCATCCAATAAGGTAGTTTCTCCACACTCTCAGGGCATACACAATGGCTAACAACTCCAAATCGTGCATCGCATAGTTCTCCTCATGCCTTCTTAACTTTATTGAGATGTAAGCAATCACTTGATTGTCTTGCATCGAGACTCTACCTAAGCATTCCTTGGATGTGTCAGTGCATACCAAGAAGTCCTCATCCATGTCAGGTACCTTTAGTATTGATTTCATCATCAAAAACTCCTTGACCCTTCGAAATGCTTTCGTGCATTTCTCGGTCCATACAAACTTCTTGTTTTTCTTCTGCAATTATGTAATCAGATTTGCTATCTTCGAAAAACCCTCGATGAACCATCGATAATATCCCACTAAACCCATGAAGATACGCACTTCTGGGACATTCATCGGCACAGTCCATTCCATAATAGCCTCAACCTTCTTTGTATCCACAATGATACCTTCATCGGAGATGACATGCCCTAAATAATGAATATTTGATTGATAAAACGAGCATTTTGACAGCTTCCCAAACAATTTATTCTCTCGTAGACACTATAGTACCAATCACAAGTGTTCGTCATGTTCTTCCATCGTCCGATAATATATCAATATATCGTTAATGAATACTTGAACAAACTTCTCCATGTATTCATGGAAAACCCCATTCATCAAGATCATGAATACCCCAGGGGAATTTGTTGGTCCAAACAATAAAACAGTAAACTCGTAATGTCCAAACCTCGTCTTAAATGTGGTCTTAGGAATGTCTTCCTCCTTGATCTGTCACTAGTGATACCCTGATATCAAGTCGATCTTCGAGAACACTGTCACACCCTTCATTTGATCGAACAAATCATCTATCCTTGGCAACGAATACTAGTTCTTGATCGTTGCCTTGTTCAATTGAAGGTAGTCAATGCAGAGTCTCCATGACCCATCCTTCTTCCATATGAAAATAACAGGCACTCCCCATGGTGACACACTTGGATGTATAAGTCCTAGGTCCAACAACTCCTTCGGTTGGATTTTCAATTCCTGTAACTCAGGGGTTGACATCCGATAAGGCGTTCTTTCTATCGGTTCAATCCCAAGCTTTAGGTCGATGGTAAATTCCAATTCCCTCTCAGGCGGTAACCTAGGTAATTCCTTTGGGAAAACGTCTGCAAACTCTTGTACTACCAGAAGGTCTTCTAGTCCTTCTGAAACACCCTTTTCGTTCAACGCAAGGATCGCATATAGCTTACATCCCTCAACCACATTCTTTTATAGAAAAATTGTGAACATCTACAGTAATAAAAGACACCCATGAATCTTATAATGTCAATGATCTCAAAACAACCACCACGGGAAACCAAAACTTGAAAATCAATCCAACACATAGTCCAAATTTATTTTAACAGCTTTGGAAATACATAGACTATGAGAAAACAAGAGCCAACTATTGACTTATAGAGCAGAGTGAATGTTCATCGATGGCAGAGAAAGAAAACCCCATACCTGTGTCAAATATTTCTTAAAAATACCAGCTTGTATACCTCCTCCACGACCGAGCAAATCAGAGCAACAACAACCAACAGAGTGAAATGCAAGAATGATTAGGGTGGTGGGCTCGAGGTGAGTTTGAGTGGCGTGCATTTAATGCAAGTCGCTTCTCCCTTCACATTTCATTCATGGCTAGTACGAGCCAAGTCCACTCTTAACATTCAAGTCAATTAACGCATCCAACTATACCAAAGTTTCCATATGTTGCAATTTATTAATGTGCCAACCCTTGTCACTACCCCATTTAACATAAAACAATTTTCTAGGGATACAACTAATCTTGCAATTAAACCAATGCACACAAGAATTGTTTATAAACTCCAATGTAACATAACTCAAATATTTTGATGTGGATAAAATATTCCAACATGACTTTCAATTCAAACAATGCATATACCCTTGTGGTATGAAGTCACCATATCACACATATAACTTAAGCATGGAGTTTAGGTCATATATCAAAGTAAATGTAACATAATAATACTTGTGGGTCTTATATCAAAAAAGACCATTCCCTTTTAAATCATATCGCCCTTATCATCATATTGGATTAATCATTCCAACAGATATTTTAAATGCAAATAGACTGTAGGACCCATTTCAGCCAACTCATAAGCATATAAAGAATAATTGTTGTTTCTTTGTCGTAGTCACACAAGTTTCACCATGGGTCCCACCTATTAGTATATTATTAAATATAGTTAAATAATAAGTCATAAGGCATTTGCAACCATTTGCAAGAAGGTACCCTATGTTGTGATTTTGAGTGTCAACAAACTGGTGACTCCACAAGGAAATATATTTCCGGCGGATTGAGAACTCAGAATAAATGATTTTGCAGATCGGTGAACATAGATCAAAGAATTATTGACCAGAATGATTATGAAATAGGCAGGAAAACATGGCTTAAGGGAAAAATGATCTAGGACTTTGGGAATAACTCATGAAAAGTGTTACGTATGAGGGGGTTTGGTCCTACATGCATAACATTCGATCGGTCACAGTAAAGGTGTTTCTTGTTTCAAGGAGAATTTTTTTGGTATGCTCTTTTGAGTCTCGAGATGGAGGGAAGAAAGGGCTAGCAGAAAGTACGGAAGAAAACCAAATCATCTATCTAACAGTAGTACTAAAAGAAAAAAATTATTTCAGCGATGTCTAAAAGGAGGACAGCATGACAGATGTGTAACGTAATTGTTATTGATCAACAATACTTACTGAATAGCATCGTTGTGGCAAAACTGATCCAAAATTATTTCTGATAAACAAAAGAAAACAACAAAAGGAAAACAGCAGAAATGAAACAACATAAAATGAACAATCAATTAAACAAAGAAAAAAAAAACATCGAAAGAAAAAACTATTTACAACAGTGATTTCCATATAGTGTTTATCATTAAGTTTGGTTCCACATAATTTTTCAAGTGGGAACCATTGGCACTATAGGTAAACAATCGCTCTTCTGAGTCTTTTAGAAGATAAGAGTTTGTGCCTAGGACAAGAGAGATTTTGAAAGGACCTAGCCATAATTTTTGAAACTTTGAATGTCTTCCTTTGTCAGCATGGGATGAGTCCCAAAGAAAGATCTTCTCATTTACTTTAAATTTGACAGATTTTGCTCGTTTTTTAAAATATTTCTTCATGGTTTGTTGTCTTCTCTTTATGTTTTCCAAGGAAAACAGTATTTGTTCTTTTAAGGTTAATAGTGCATTTATCCTTTGAGGGACATTGTAAGAATTTAATTCTTTGATCTGTAGCATTAGCAGTAGGGAAGAAATTTTTAGCTCGGTAGGCAGAATGGCTTCTTGACCATAGACAAGCTGGAAGGGAGTTCAATCTGTGCTTACCTTGGTGGTAGTGTGATCTGGCCAACGGGCGTAATTCAGCATGGTGTTCCACTGACGAGGCTTATCTTCAATGAGCCTCTTTATGATCCTAACCAATTTTTTGTTAGTAGATTCGGCTTGTCCATTTTCTTGAGGGTAATAAGCTGATGAGGTGAAATGTTTGACCCACAATTTAGCTAAAAATTGTGTCAATTTAGCGGAAATGAAAGCGGGACCATTGTCTGTAATAATCTCTAAAGGAATACCAAATCTGGAGAAGATATTAGATTCCAAGAAATAAATTACTTGTTCATCCTGTGAGTTCCTAAGAGTTACAGCTTTAGTCCACTTAGTGAAATAATTAGTGGTTATCAAGATAAAAACCTTCTCTGCTGAAGATGGAGGATTAATAGGACCAATAAAATATAGACCCCATTTAGAAAAAGGAAAATCAGGGAGGACAGGTTGCAAAGGCATAGCAAAAATATGTTCTTTCCCCGCGCATTTTCGGCACTTGTCACAAGATATTGCGAATTTATAAGAATCTCAAAAAATTGAAAGCCAATAATAACCTTTTCTGATGATTTTAAAAGCAATAGATTTAACAGAAAAGTGGCCACCAACGTGAATAACAGAATCTGAAGATCCATGAGTTTCCTATAAAAAAAATTGTGCTTCCTCATTATTCACACATCGAAGTAATAAACCATCCGTAGACCTCCTGAACAAAAATTCTCCTAAAATAATATATATGGAAGATTCAAGAAGGAGCCTTCTCCTTTGATGAGTATCTAAGTCATCTAGGCATTTATGATATTTCAAGTAATACACCAGAATTGTATACCAGGGATGTTCAGCTATGGAAAGGGTTTAACTCTCAATATAAAAGAGTGTTGAAAGAGGATTATATTGATCGTCAATTTCTTAACTTACTTTAGCATGTTGAGCTAAGTGAAGTGCTAAGTCTCGTCCCTTAATTGTTTTCAAAGTCATGATGGTTAAATCATGCTCCTAGATTTTGGCAAGCCAATGTGAAAACTTCCCTGAAAGATAAGCTTGTGAAAGAAAAAACTTGACAGCAGGCAAAGGGACTTTTACCTATGTGTGCTTGCATAGGATAAAGTGGAGAAATTTATCTACATCTTTATCAAGAGAAAAGGCATGTTTCTCAATATCAGAGTATTTGAACTCATCATCAGATAAAATTTGGCTCATGTAAGCTACAGGTTTTTCAGTATTCTGGTCATCACATTGTAAGAGAATAGCATAAATCGCTTCCTCGGTGGCATTAGTGTATATGATAAAATATTTCTCAAAGTTTGGTTTCTCCAGAACCAGTGTGGAACTAATTTCCTTATTAATCCTTACGAAAAAAAATTCGATGTCATTTGTCTAAGAAAAAGAGTGATCTTGCTTTAGAAGATTATGGATTGGTTTAAACATTAAGGCAAAATTTGGAACAAACCTTTTAACAAAGTTGATAATGCCCATAAAGGCTTGAACCTCCTTTTTGGAAGTGGGGGCAGGAAAGTTTAGAATAGCAGCAATCCTTTCGGGATCTATGCTTATTCCTGAATCAGAAACAATATGTCCAAGGATCTTTCCCTTGGTGACGCCAAAAATAGATTTAGAAGGATTTAAGGAAATGTCGAATTTTCTACATCACATGAGAACTTTTCTAAGATGACCAAAGTGATCCAATCGATTATTTGAATAGACAGTCAAATCATCAATATAAACCTGGATAATCTTACCGATCATATCGTCAAAATCTATTTGCATATCTCATTGAAAAGTGGCACCTGCATTAGACAAGCCAAAAGGCATGCGTTCTTAAGCAAATGTGCCCCATCGTGTAGTAAAGGTGGTTTTGTATCTATTATTCCTTTTTACCTTGATTTGATTATATCCACATAAACCATCAAGTAAGGACACCATTTGTGACCTTGCAACCTGTTGCAAAATTACTTCCATATTAGGGAGAGGAAAATGATCTTTAACACTTGCTCTATTCAGTGCATGAAAATCAGCGCATAAATGAATATGATAAGTTGTCTTCCTAACAGTAAATAAATTCGAAACCCACTCAGANCAAAAAAAATTCCAACTCCTTTCTAATAGTACATTCAAGTGCGGGGTTAATGGGTCTTTGTTTTTTCCTAACTGGTTTTATCCCTTCCTTGATAGTAATGGCATGTTGTATGAGAGCAGGATCAAAACCATGAATATCCTCGTATGACCAAGCAAAAACATCTTCAAAATCACGTAATAGTTCTATGAATTTTTCCTTTTCTTCATCGGAACATTGGGCACCTAGTTTAACCATCATTGGAGATTTAGATGTCCCAAGGTTCAAGGAAATGGTCTCACCCATTTTCCTTTTTGACTCCTCTTATTTACATGATTCTTTGTTTCTCACATCACTCAATGAAAATGAACTCTCAAGAGGAGTCAATCCTTTTGGAAATTTGTCATCTTCCATAGATACGATTTCCTTAGGCTTAAACGTTTCATTTTATATCAAAGCACAAATGCCTTCATAGCTAGGGAAAACCTACCATGATTCTACATTATCTGGAATGTGAGGACGATATAAACATTGAAAAGTACAATCATGCCTTTGAGGTAGAAGTTGTCGAGTAGGGGATGTCGCAAATACAGTTAACCTATCAGCCATTGAATTAAGTTCCCTCTTAATATGAGTGATCTTAATTGTCACATACCCACTACCTCAATCGCATTTTTCATTGATTTCTGCAGAATCCAAGCCCCCGAATTACCTATGGAGGTCTAGCGCAAGCTAGCTCTCTCTCTCTCTCTCTCTCTCTCTCTCTCTCTCTCTCTCTCTCTCGTGTGATCGTGGGCCATGATCACAGGTCAAATAATCAGGGTGCCTCTTTGTATTTCACGCCTCGAAGGTACAGGAATGTCAAATCATTCAACATTGCAACCGTCGAACCCTGACAAGGCTAGTGACTGGCCAATAGGGCATATCCCTACAGGGTTAGCAACCAGCCAATGAGAATAGGCCCCGTCGCACGGTTAAGTGGAGTACAGGTGGCAGAGGGGGAAATGCGACATGGTAGTCGACAGGACAAGAGGGGGCCCCACTTCACATGCCACACTATTCCGGACCACCCCCCCCATTAAAGGTAGAATGGAAATGGGGGTTCGGAATTCACCTGAGCACTGTTGATCAAGGTGAATTAATCTCAATCATTCGAGAGTTGCACGTCCGATTCCGGACCCCCCCCCCCCACCGTTAAAGGCAGAATGGCAAGGGGGATCCGGAATGAAGCCTCAGTCGTACATATGAGCGGGTGGACTTTGGTCGTTCAGATCTGCTCGCCACTTACCCTAAGGCGTATTCGTGCCCTGGCTAAAAGTTGACGTCTCTTCCTCTCATCTGAAGTTCATTACAGACCCTGAGATCCTCCGAAAGAATATCATCCATTCATCGGGATTTATCATCATGAGAGTTCGAACTCTCGATCACGGGACTCCCGAATTCTCAATCCCCGGTTTCCCAATGCGGTTAATCTCTCCACACGTAGCCTTCGTAAATCGGACGGTCCAGATCTGTCCTGGGATTTCCACCATGGAAAGTTTTGATCTCTCATCACCAGGATTCCTGATCCTGTGATTCTCGATTTCCCGAAATGGTTAATCTCATGACATGTGGCCTCCTTAAATCGGACGACCCAAATCTATTTCGAGGTTTTCACCAGGGAAAGTCCCGAACTCTCGTCACTAGGACTCCCGAGTTCGGGATTCCCAATTTCTCGAAATGGGAGATCTCATGACATGTGGCCTCCTTAAATCGGGCGACCCAAATCTATTTCGGGGTTTTCACCATGGCAAGTCCCGAAATCTCGTCACCAGGACTCTCGAGTTCACAATTCCAGATTTCCCGAAATGGGTAATCTCATGACACGTGGCCTCCGTTATTCGGATGGTTCAGATCTATCCTGGGGCTTTTGCCCCTATCCACTGGGGTTCAACCCTCGGGTAACTCCTGACAGATCCAACGGCTATCGGGTTTTCTAGCCGAGATCTAACGGCTCAGATTGGTTCCTAACTTGTGCATTCTCCCACGACTTCCTCGACGTGGAAAAATCAATGGTCTAGATGTTCTCATGGACCTTGGGGATCTACAGTCCCGATTTCTTCGCTACTCACGAAAACACAGAAAAACAAAGGGGTAAGGCATTTAACACCCTACTTACTCCTACCAATATAACGATCATGCGTGACCACAAGTTTCCCGATGGAATCTCGTCCGTCGATCAATACCTATCAGGGTTAAGGAACTTAACATTCCATCTTCTTCTTCCGATCTCATGGTCGTCAGTGACCACAGATCTCTCGATGGGATCTCGTCCATCAATTCAATACTTCATCCTTATGTTGCCATCTTGGGTTTTCAAGAGGATCGTTCCTCCTCATGCAGGGTTACTAAGGCCTTGCGCCTTCACATTCTCTTTCCCGGTTCTTGATGGGCTTTTCAAGGAGGGTATCTTTATGGGGAGAATTTTACCCAGGGTACTATCTGAGGCATATAAGGGTACCTTTCTCCCATGAATCAGACATGCAGTCTGAATTAGGTCGGTAAGCATATAAATAGCTATTTATGAAGACATAAGCCATACGTAGTCGTTCCATTATAAACATGCATCTACCAGTATTGATCAAAACACCATACAGACATTCTTACTCTGGAATCATTCACCATTTCACAGCTTATAAACATAAATTTCAAAATAAATATATATTTCAAGATGCCAGAGGAAAAACACTTATCAGAAATAACACCAGGGGTTATGCAACTGCTGAGAGGGGTGCTCGTTTCCACCCAACCGTAGGCTCAGCGACTCCCAGCATATTTACCGCTAGCCACCCCCGAGTTGAGACCATGATGTTGTGAGACTGTATCTATGTTTACCAGTGACCAAGAGCGAAGGTTATTCTCCTTCCTCTCTGCTATCACTCATTCTACATATCGCTAGATTTCTCTTCCTCCCCTCACGTCTTCCCCCCAATCGCTTCTACCCCACGCCTTATCCTTTTGCGAGGTTGCATGTGGCGCGATTTCCCTCACACTGGTCAGTCATGATGACTCTACGGATGGGCAGTTCACCTCCCCATCCCTCATTAATTCCTGAGGAGCCATCTACCTACCAGCCGGCGAGACATTTAATTCAGGGCCAGCGAGCCGCTTTTGGTTCTCCGGGCCAGTGAAGTCCAAATACGATATTAATTCTCGGTGGAAGTTAACGCCACCTTTCCAGGTGCCTTCCACCGCCATCATGGTCTCTTTTTCAGCACATCCCCTCTCAGCAGTCCTGCAATATAAATTCATAATGTTATTCACATTCATTGACCTTTTCCACAAGGTCCATTCACATCACATATTCACATTCATGAGTTTGCCACAGTTCTGGCCAGTCCAGTTATTTTTACAAACTAGGGGAAACAGGGTGTTACATTAATTGATATCAAATTCGAGATAAGTGCCCAAACAGCTTGGGTATAGCATTTCATCAACTTATTGCTAGGAAAATAGATTTTACGCACAACATTCACAACAAGTTTGAAGTCACCAAAACCTGTAAGGTGACCGCAACCAAGGTTATATGCATTTTTTATGCCTAGCAGTAAGGCTTCAAACTCAATGACATTGTCCATGCAAGAAAACTCTAACCTATAAGAAAAGTTGTGGATTTTACCTATAGGTGAGTAAAAGATAATTCCATCTCCATTACCTTCATTCGAGCATGAGCCATAAAAATGCATTTTCCACATATTGTCTTCTAAATCAATTTGTTTTAAAGTTCTGTCACCCTCATCAGCAAAGATAGAGTATATCCCTAAGTCTTCCTCAAGATAATTTACATTTGGTTGAGGAATCCTCTCTATGTATGGTGAAATTTTTCCTTCTCTTAGGACTATGATATTCTTTCCAATCCGGGGAACGGATAAGTGTGTCCCATCAAGCAAAAGATATCCACCTGTTAGGGATTTCCAGTCTCTTCCTAGGATAATAGAATATTTTCTTACTGGCATATCGATTACTTGGATGCTAAGGGGTGTCCTTATTTTGGGATGTGCACATAGAATTAATGTTACGTCTTTGATTTCACCTATTCCTGATTGTTGCAGACTGTTATAGGAGAGCATGCTTATATAATTTTCATTGGTACATGATAAGACTAGCTCTTCCATAATGATTTTTGACATTACGCTTGTACCTGAACCACCATAAATTAGGCAACAATGGGATATATTGTCCATAATTTTTACAGAAATGAAAAATGCAGGGTTTTTTACAGGGTATCTAAAATTATTTTCACCTATCGTATTTACAGTGGAATCCTCTTCTTTTGCCTCTTCAGAAAGATTGGTTATGGTGGAAGCTTTCCTTCCATAAAATTCTTGAGATGTTTTTGTTGTTTAGGGATGACAACAATGTCCAAAAGAGTAGCATCAGCCTTGATGCTAGCCAATTGGTTAAGATTGTTATACTTGGAAGAGGGAAGAAGGGAAGGAACTCCTTGACTCTCAGGAATTTTGACATTTTGTACATTAGTACCTTGTGAAGATGAGGCTGGAGTGGAAGAAGCACGAGGGTCATATTTACCTTTGGGAGCATAATATTTGTTCCTAGTATTTATAATCATGACATCTTCTGGTTCGGCCTGGTCTAGAACAACATTCGTGGTTTCGAGCTTCTTTCCAAAGATTTTATCCCTGACACTCTTCTTAATTTCACAAGTGATTTCTTCATGATTTTCTTCACAGAAGTTACACTAATTGTGATACATAATAGCCTTGGGCTGACAATTGTTTTCATTTGTATTCCTAAAAGGCGCTTCAGAAGAAGATGATGCCCCAAGTGTAAGTGAGGGAACATTCCCCTTTTGTTCATAGGATATCATTCGGTTGTTCATATTTTGTACAAGTTGTAAGAGGGAAGAAATATATGTTAGTTTGATTGAGTCTCCTTTAGGGAGACTTGTTCTTTCAAGTTGCTCTTCGTACTCCAGGCAAGTGTGGAGAGAGGAGCCAAGATTGTCAATAGCCTTTTCTTGAGCCTACGACGATAAGGAGAGGGAAGAGCATTATAGTAATGCATGAAGGTGGCTTGGTTTTGGGGGTGGATTAGTTCAGGGATTTGATTGTACAATTTGTTGAAGCGGATGTTAAAGGACTTAATAGTCTCACCATATTTGTAAGAAATATTGTTATATTCCCTTAACTATTTGGTCGGGCTCTTAGATTTTCCATAAGTGGACTTGAACCAATAAACCAACTCTTCCCAAGTGGAAAGGATATTTGGAGGGAGGTCTAAAAAATTAGTTGTTTCTTTCCCTTCAATGGATTTAACAAATAAATGCATGCATGTGTCATTGTCGTTAGCCCTGATATTATGACAAGCATTAGAAAATGCCACTAGGTGTTCGTTTTTAGAAAAAATATTATTCCTTGAGAACTTAGGAAGATGCTCTTTAAACTTGGGTAATGGATGAGTAGCAGGTGTTAGATTCAAGGGAGAAGATATGTGCCATGGGGTGGTAGTAGCATCTTCCCCAAATTGGAAAATCTTGTACTTCTTTATAGCTTTAGCAGGGTTGGTATCTGATTGTACAGGAATGCGATGACTATATAGACTACCAATTATCGATTAGGCTGAAGGTTAGGATGATGAAGCACCACTAGCACCAGTAGAACCACCCGCGGAGGCCATTTTGGGAGTGATGGGTAAGGGAGAAAGGGGTGAGCTGGCGGAGTCAAACAAAGTACTCCTTAGAGTACTTTCTTGGGTCAAAACAATGGCTTTCATTCTTCCTATTTCAATGATAGGAATAGGTTCATGGGGGAATCATATTATTCTTCTAGAAATGCGTGGATTTGAGGACATTAAAACGAAAAAACCAAGGACTTAGAAGAAGGGAGGTTACTGTTAATTTCCACGCTGCCTTTGCCTAGCTTCCCAGCGTTCACGGATACTTATATCTTATTCAACTACTTCCCAAGAGTGTTCAAGCGCAGTCTGGGTATTAGTAGTTTCTAGAATGGTATTGAATAAAGTCAAGGCAATGCTAGTTTGGTCTTTAAGACTGTTTTTGTGTTGTTTTTGTCACTTCGGAAAGAAAAACAACAACACTTGCATGTCTAGATGAGCCTGTTAGACAAGACAGAAGTTTGTGAGTGGGTTAGATAAGCCAAACACATATGAAAAATAAGAAATAAACCAAAACACCTAAGAAATAAATGTTAGAAAGCATGAGAAACTTAAAACCATGAAAATCAAACAATGACCAACATAATGCTACCAATGGATCAATATATTAGTAGGCAAAACACCGTAGAGAAAGTCAAGGACTTATGAGTCCCCTCTTCCTCCTTGGGAGGGCTCTTGAGTTCCCTAATTGAGAGATCTTCTCTTTACAATGGAAGAAATGGAAAATGGTGAATAAAAACAATGCATATTCCCTCAAGAGGTAAGTGGAATGTCCTATTGCAATGGTGCTTGAAGGCTTCAAAGAGAAAAGAGGATTTTCAAGGAAGAATTCTTGCAGCATAACAATACCTTGAAGATCTTGGTTTCTTAGCACACCCATGGCTCTCATTTATATCATTCATACATGGGAAAATGTAATTGGTTCATAGTGTGAACAAGGGGCCTTTAAGGGCACACTCTAGCCCTTGTCCAGCCCCCAAGCTAGATTCTGCTCAGATATGAGTGTCAAATCATGTTGGGGGTCAGACCAGAAGTGGTTAAGGAACCAACAAGATCCATAAATGAGTCGTTCATAAAAGTGTGTGGCTTTTCTCGTACATAGTCATGCATTTTGCGCATAATGCACGTTGTGTCATGTGTTGGTCTATGCACTCTGCACGTGCACCCTTTGGTGATTCTATGCACTCTGATTTTTTACCCCAATTACATAGTTTTTTTCCTTCTAAATGAATTTTAGTTTTGTAGGTGGACTAATTGTTGTTGGTATTGATGTTTTTCCTTTACCATTTGTGTGCAATGTTGCGGATGATTTTTCAGTGATAATAGATGCCCCTTGATATGTGAGGTTAGAATCATACATATAGTCAAAATACATCAATGTTTATTTTGGTGAGAGTACCATTGTAAGGAAGAATGAAGAGAGGAACTACAAGAGCGATCTGCCGAAGGGAGAGGGAAAATTGTGGGACCCAAACCTTTCTCTAGGGAGAAAAAAGAAAATATGTGTACAAACGAGGTGGGCATGCCCCATGCTCGTGTCATGGAACAGAAATGTGAGACAATAATTGAAGATGGATGTTGATGTAGGTAACTGTAGCACCCTCGGGGGAGGTTCATAACGGAAAATGACAGTTCTGAATGGGGAACGGACTCTGAAGTGAGGCAAGGATGTCTGTAAGAATTGTCGATGACTCATAGGCATTGATTCCCTAATGAATTCAAAGGTCTTCGGTTGGTATGAAACAACTGCAATAGTCATGTATTAAGACCCACTGTAACATGAGAGTTTGTTGAAGTTGAATGTTATGGGGGTCAATGGAATCTGTTAGATAATCAAAAATACAAATATCATAGTCTAATAAGTTAGAATAAAATGATTATTAATTTAGGATATTAAATTAATAATCTAGAATATTTGATTAATAAATGGAGACATTTAGTAGTAGAATATTGTTGTAAAAGATATGACTTTAGAAAGGTGTCGTATCTTAGGCTCAAAATTAGGATTATAGTTAAGATAGCATTTATTGTAAATGGACACTTGTTTATTTAATAAGTGATCCATAACTAGAGTTTGTTAGGACATTTAGCTTATATATATCTCATTGCAAGAGTATTGAGTAGTTGGGATGTAAACTCTTGCAAAGTCTCTTATGTAATTTCTTTTCCTATTTAATAAAAGTGTGTGTCTGAGGACACTTCTACCATTATTGTGGTATCAGAGCTCCAGTAATGCAGCTGAACTGAGGAGGATATTTCTGCTGATCTGAAGAGGAGATTTCAACTCTACAGGCCAGCGCACTTCTTCAGTAAATTCGTCAGTTTAATTAAAAAAAAAGGAAAAGATTTTTTTTTTGTTTCTGCACTTATTTCATTGCTCAACTTCTGCCATTTTCTGCATTTTTTTTTTGTTTATGCAAGAAAGGCTATGCCCATATATCAGAAAAACACCCATATATCAAAAAGGATACGCCCATATATCAGAAAAACACCCATATATCAGAAAGGCTACGCCCATATATTGAAATAACCTGGTATCATCAGAAATTTTTTATTTTGCAATTTGCTATTGTCAATTCGTGCTTTCTGAGCCATTTCAGGCTGATCTAAATGGAATCTCGAATCCGCTCCCATATGATAGTTAGTTTGAATCCCATGCAGGTGTATGTTAGTGTGAATCCCATGCAGGCATATGTATGGTCAAAACCTTCCTCGGCATCAGCCACACCAACAACGATTGTATGCAGATCGGTTTCTATTCTGGCAATCTATAGATATGTGATTTCTGTCTCCATTTATTTAGACATTATAAGAAATTAAATTTCTCACTTGAATTGCATGCAAGAATTTGTCAAGCCTGCCCAGTTATTTCGGATCTCAGGTGTTCCTATAGACGTCTTTTCTTTTACCAAATGTTGTTACTGCCCTTCTGTGAGAGATAAAGCACGTGTGTGAACAAGTAACTATCTTTGTTAATATTACTCAGAAGAAGACAAAGCCTTGTTTGTGTCCAACACCCTTATCAACCCTCTGGAATTGTGTTTCATCTTGAAGATATTTTCACTGGTTTTGGTGTTGCCTGGAGGAGTCTCTGACTAATAAATCTGACTGATAAATTGCCATTATTGATGCCATACCTGAGCGAATCTTGATGCCTCCTCTATTCTGGATCTGATTATATGACTGGTATGAAAATTTTGGTGTCTATAAACACAAAAAAATTTAATGTTGCACACTACCAACTCATATTGCTATCTTAGTGTATTGTAAGTCGACGTGTGTGAAACCACTTCTTCAATATCAGGCATGTGTGAAAAGGATTGAAGAAGATGAAACTGGGCATAAACATTGCACTGGACAATACTTTGACTATTGGCGTTGTGTGGAAAAATATGTTGCACACAAAATATTCGAGAAACTAAAATGACAAGCCTTGCAAGGGAATTGGAAATTATAGAGATGCTTGGACAATTTCCGGAGATTTTCTTATTCCAGAAATTTATCATATTTTTCATTGAAAATATTCATTTTTGTATTTTCAAATGATGAGGTATTATTTAGAGTTGAAGATTATTGTGCAAGTAAAGGAAGCCCCAACAATTTAAACGTGTGAGCCGAAGGATCAGCAAAGGCAACGGATTTTCTAAAAACAATGATAAGCAGTTCAAATATTTTGGGGTAACAAAAATTTTGTAACTCAAAGTATTTTTACTTTGAGGGGGGGTGAATTTTTTTTTCACTTTAAAATTTGCAAGAGTTTTGTAAAGTGTAAAATTTTGAAAGTTACTTGAAATTTGACTAGAGCCAAGTGCCAAGCTCAGTCATTTTTCTCCTGTTTCAACGACTATACGAGGGTCAAGGCCAAGCCCCTATAGATCGCTTTTTTGTGTGATGTGTTTGGTGTATTGCTCATCTTGATATCTTTTGCTTGATTATTTTTTGGTGTGAAGATTCAACGCTACAATGTCGAAGTTAATTAATTTGTTCTCCGACTCCGATAAACTTGAAGGCACAAAATCATACAAGACATGGAAACATCTCATTGAAAGCACTCTCATTTACAATGAACTTTGGTGTGATATGTGTAATGAAGATACTAAGCCAAATAAACCTACAGATGTAGATACATTAGCAAAATAGAAAGTCAAAAATGCCAAAGCATTAGCACTTATTAAATCTTCAGTTAATGATGAGATGTATGTTCACATTGAAATTACTATTGATGCATGGTTTGCTTTGAAATTTTTTAAAGATTTATTTGATACTCAGCCTGAATCAAAGAAAGTCGATCTTCAATTAAAGTTGCTCCAACAGAAATTGACTGAAGGAGGTGATGTACATGAATATATTTCCAGACTTAAGAACATTAAGCAGGAAATACTAAATGTTGGTTTTCAAGCAATGGATGATAGCTTCATCACCACAATTTTAATTGTTGGATTGCCTTCTTCCTATACACATTTTTTGGAAACTTTACAAGTCACTGGCAAGTTATATAAGCTTACATTTGATTAACTGTTATATCAACACAACAAAACTTTTGGAAAGAAAAATCAAGTTGGGGAAGATGTTTTTTTCACAGAAGCCATCACAAGTCTTCAAGTGACAGTTCTAGCAACAAAGGAAGAGGAAATTTTGTACAAGGTCGTGGTCGAAGCCAAAGCAGAGGAAACAGTCAAGGCAGAGGAAACATTCAAGGAAGAGGGTATTTTCACGGAAGAGGAAATAGTCAAGGAAGAAGCTATTTTCAAGGCAACAGTCAAGGCAGAGGAAAAACTTCACACAGAGGTAGAAGCAGAGGTAGAGGACAGAATTCAGGCAGAGGGAGATATTTCAGTCAAATTATTTGTAGAAGATGTAACAAAGTTGGTCATTATGCAGAAGATTGTCGAACTTCCATTGATAAAATTTCTAAGTTTCATCAAAACACAACACAATTTGCAAATGATTGAATTGATGATGGTTCAAAATATGTGTTTACCTCATCTTCAGCATTACAGATTTCCATTGATTTTCAAAGTGATTATGAAGATGCTTGGATTATAAATTCAGAAGCATCTCAACACATGACTTTCAGACATGACTTCTTTTGGAATTTTCAAGAATGCCATCTTAATTCCGTCTTTCTGGCAGATAATACCAAACATACTCCTTATGGAAAAGGTGTAGTTAAAGTTTATTTACCTAATATTGGAGAAAGAATGATTTCCAATGTATGGTATGTACCAACCTTTAAAAAGAATTTGTTGTCTTTAGTCACGATTCGACAAGCAGGACATTAGGTGATTATGGAAGATGGATTGGTTAAGATTAATTTAGTCAAACAGAATATGAAAACAGTGATGGCAGGTTATGAAGATGGAAAATTGTTAAGGATGAAAGGGACAATTATTCCAAGGCATTCAAACTTTGCAAGAACAATAAGTACAGGTATTTCCTCTATAAGATTGTGGCATGTGAGATATGGACATCTTAACTTTGAAAGTCTTTCTCAATTGCAAAAAAAAAGGATGGTTAAGGGACTTCCAACTTTCAAAAAGGAAAATTCAAAATGTGAACCATGCATTTATGGCAAACAAAGTTGAGAGAGTTTTTCAACAAGTTCATGGCGTGCAAATAGGCAGTTGCAACTAGTTCACAGTGATGTTTGTGGACCACTAGAAACTTCTTTAGGTGGTTGCAATTATTTTTTACTCTTTATTGATGATTTCAGTAGAGTAACTTGGGTTTACTTCTTGAAGCAAAAGTCAGAAGTATTTGATAAGTTTAAGGTATTTCGTCAACTTGTTGAAAATGAAGTTAAAGAAAAGATAGCCACTCTCGGGACAAATAATGGAGGGGAATTCACTTCTAATGAATTCAAAAATTATTGCATAGACAATGGGATAAGAAGACATATTACAAATTCCTACACTCCTCAGCAAAATGGAGTTGCAGAAAGAATGAATCGCATCTTGTTAGGAATGGAAAGATCCATGTTAAGATTTAAAAAGTTAAGTTCTACATATTAGGCAGAAGCAATCCATACAGCTATCTACTTAAGGAACAGATCTCCAACTTCTTCTTTGGACGGAATCACACCTTATGAAGCATGGTTTGGTTTCAAAACTCGAGTTAAACATCTTAGGTTTTTTGGATCGGTATGTTATGCCTTATATCTAAAAGAAAAACGAACTAAGATTGACTCAAGAAGCTTGAAATGCACAATGATTGGGTATTCTGATGAGAAGAAAGGGTATCGACTTTTGTCAAATGGAAAATTTATTGTGAGAAGGGATGTAATTTTTTATGAAACTGAAAGTAAAAGTGCTGAAGAAATAGAAAGTCTTCTTCAAAAGTTAGAAACTAAAGGAAATCAAAGAAAAGGCAAAGTGCAAAGTCAACCAAATTCACATAATTGGTATGAAATTGATTTTCCTTCATCTGAATATGATACATCCAGTCCAGTTACTTCGACAACATCATCTGGGTCTTCCAGTAGTTCATCCGACTCTCCTAGTAGTGGCATTTCATCTGACAATGATTCTCCACCTCTAGAATCTTCAATTGATCGACGAACATCAGTTTACATTAATCCAATTTACAATAATGGTAATTCAGATCCTCAAACCAGTGAACATCAACTACCAAAATGGGCAGTTCAATTTTTGAAAGATGTAAGGCATGATGAGAAAAATAAAACAGGAACAAAGGGATCACACAAAAATGAAGGGAATTTTGCCTTGGTAGCAAATGATTTTACTGAACCTTCCACATACAAAGAAGCAGTAAAACATAAAGAATGGAAACAGGCTATGGTTGAAGAATATCAAGTAGTAATTGATAACAATTCTTGGAAACTTGTTGATTTTCCTACAGGTGTTAAACCCATCGGATGCAAATGGGTTTACAGACTTAAATACAACCAACATGGAGAAATTGACAAGTATAAAGCATGACTTGTGGCTAAAGGTTTTGCGCAACAGGAAGGCATTGATTATGAGGAAACTTTTTCTCCTAAAGCTAAATGGAATACCATCCGATTAACACTTGCATTGGTCACTCAAAAAGGTTGGAAAGTTCATCAAATGGATGTAAAAAGTGCTTTTCTCAATGGAGACTTACAGGAAGATGTATATATGCAACAACCACCAGGTTTTGAAATTGTAGAGTAGGAACATAAAGTCTGTAAATTAATTAAGGCTTTATATGGGTTAAAGCAAGCTCCCCAAGCTTGGTATACCAAAATGGATGAATACCTTAGGAATGTTGGTTTTCAACGAAGTGAATTTGATGATACTTTGTATATCCATCAATAGGGTCCTTATCTGGTGATTATTATTATGTATGTAGATGATTTGATCATTACAGGAAACAATGATGATCATATTGAATAGGTGAAAAGGGAGTTACATGCAAGTTTTAAGATGACAGATTTGGGAATACTTCACTACTATCTTGCCATTGAAGTATTACAACGTCCACATCATCTTTTCATTTCTCAGAGTAAGTATGCAACAGAAATTCTTCAGCGCTTTGGCATGTAGGATTTCAAACCATCTCTTACCCCTATGAAACAAAACTTGAAACTTTCAAAATTTGAAGGGGGGGAAATGGTAGACAACACTATTTATAGACAATTGATTGGCAGCTTGATTTATTTGACAAACACTCGACCAGATCTATCTTATGCAGTCAGTATTATTTCACGCTTTATGCAACAACCACGGGACAGCCACTGGAATGCAACCAAAAGAGTTCTTCGATATATCCAAAGAACAAAATATTTTGGTATTCTTTACAAAAAGACTAAAAATTTTGTACTTGGTGGATTTTCAGATGCCGACTTTGCCGGAAGTATTGATGATCGAGCATCAACATCAGGTTATTTAATGAACATGGGTTCAACAGTAGCTTGGAATTGTAAGAAACAATCTACAGTGGCTACTTATACAGCAAAAGCAGAATACATCTCAGCATGGGAAGCAACATGTGAAATTGTTTGGTTACGCAAAATTTTACAGGACTTGGGCATTTTTCAAGTAGAAGCTACATCATTATTCATTGACAGCTAGTCAGCCATTAAGCTTGCCAAGAATCCAGTTTTTCATTCAAAGACAAAGCACGTGGACACCAAGTATCATCATATCATATCACTCATTGCAAAGGATGTCATCAAGCCAATTTATTGTCCTTCAGAAGATTAGATCTCTGACATTTTCACGAAACCTCTTGGCAGAATAAAATTTACTAAGTTCAAGGATGAACTTGGTATCTGATGTAATGTATCTTTGGATCATAGGGGGGAATGTTAGATAATTGAAAATACAAATATCATAGTTTAATAAGTTAGAATAAAATGATTATTAATTTAGGATATTAAATTAATAATCTAGAATATTTGATTAATAAATGGAGACATTTAGAAGTAGAATATTGTTGTAAAAGATATGACTCTAGAAAGG
>SNQJ01S0066294.1:42945-65616 GCA_010110895.2 Picea sitchensis | reverse complement strand
CATTATAAGGTCGCAGATCTAACGGTAGAGATTATGTTAGGGCTTTTTTCCCTAGAAGGAAACCCTCTTTTATGAGGGAAATGTATTTCGGCTATGTATGATGGTGAATATTGTATTCTGAGAGAGGATACTGTGAGAGAAAGAAGAGGAAGTTACAGCGGGTTTTGCTATAGGTTGTATCCCTTCATTTACTGGATAATAATAAAGGAAGGACCTGGCAATTTCTCTGGTGGATGTAGCCCACACTAGGTGAACCACATAAATCTGTGTCTCTCTTGTATTGTGTGTCTTCTGTGTTTTGTTTTTGCATTTGTTTTATTTTATTGCTCCGTGGTCCTATTTTTCTAACACCCCAACTGGTGGGGCACCTCTAGCTGACAGAGGATATGGAGGAGGAATTATGGGGGCACCGTGAATGTCATTTTTTGTATGTACGAGATTGGGAGCCCATTTTTGTATAGGGTAGTTGATACCCATTTTTGTACTCATAGGGGTGGGGGGAATTCATGAGCCTACGAGCAATTTGTACATGTATTTTTTGTAAAAATTGACCTTTTGATGATATATATATATGTGGATGTATTTTGGATCATTCATGTCTCTATGTGTTATGTTTTTTTAATGTATGATGTCTTTTCTATGTGTTGTGAAAAATGTATGATGTTATGTATGAAATGATGTTCAATGTGATAAATGCCAATTTGATACTAGGTTATCCATGTGATCTGATACTTGATTATGTTGTCTTGGAATATGTTTAAATGTGATGGAATCAAATTTGCGAGATAGGAGTCTAACTTGCAGGTATTTGTGAAAGAGGAAAGGATCGTGAACATAATATACATTGTTGAGTTCCAGGATGACAAGCTGGGAATCTAAAAGAACGCTAAGGTGATGAATGTGGCGGTAACTGGCCTTGACGAGGATACTAATGACAACATCATATTCATCTTGGTTGTTGGTGTCTGAGCCCAAACATATGCCACTGGAGTTGAGCAGGATATGTGAGGGAGTATAGAGGGCCCAAGTGGTCGAAGTGATATTCTGGGTCCAGCGGCTGGCACCGTCGACGTAATTGATGTTGTACGCCGATGGATGATGCATCTGTCAATAACATGAATGATAGATCAGACATGAGGAGTGGTGGTGGAAAAGAAGAATAAAAACTCTACAAATGTGTACAAAGAAAAACCTAAGGTAGGGGGGCTACGCTTAGGCGTAAAACTTCTTTAAGTACAACCTGTTGACGGCTTCTTTGAGAGGGTAGCCTTTTGGAGAGGCTAAGATGTAGGTGCCTTTAGTGAGGCAGTGTTGGACAATGTAGGGTCCATGCCATAATGACTCGAATTTTCCATGGACGAGAGTATCATGGGCGATATCGTAGACTAACACGAGATCACCTTCGTTGAATGAGCGAAGGTTGACATGGCGATCGAAAGTGGCTTTGGATCATTTTTCGTTGCCTCATTGTGTTGTAATGAATATCGATGATCTTCATCAAGTGACTCTAAGGTCAGTAGGCGCAGCTCCATTGGAGCATTTTCAGGTAATAGCTCAATGTCAGTGCGTAACGTGGGGATTTCGCACTCAATGGGGAGAGTGGCTTTGATCCCATGGATGAGGTGGAATAGTGTAAAACCAGTGGTATTTTTTACTGTCGTACGATAAGCTCATAACACCAAAAATGACATATGATTCTAGTTGGTCTTATGTTTGTTGATGGTACGTTGTATCATGGTTTTGAGGACTTTGTTGACAGCCTCAACTTGTCTGTTGGACTGAGGGTAGTATGGGGAGGAGAACTCATGGGAGAATCCTAACTTTGAGGAGAGATCCATGAAGTTCTTCTTCTCAAAGTGTTTACCATGATCGAACACTAACTGTAATGGGACTCTGAAGTGGGTAATAACGTGGTTAAATAAAAAATGCATTGTTGTGTCAGCGGTGTTTTTAAATGTGGGCATGGCTTTGGCCCATGTGGTAAAGTAATCCACTAGCATGACAACGTACTTGTGTCCATTATTGGATGGAGAATGGAAATTCATGAAGTTTATGCCCCATTTACAGAAAGGGTCAGTTGTTATGACGGGATGTAGAAGAGCTGGTGGTGTTCATGCTTTGTTTGCATAAAGTTGGCATTTGTCTCATCGCTTGACAGCGTGGATGCAGTCATGAAACAAAGTGGGCCGGAAGTACCCTGCTTGAATGATGTTTTGGGCAGTGGACATACCCGAGAGGTGACCACCACAAGCATCGCTATGGAAATCGTTCAAGAATCTATCAGCTTTGTCGATAGTAAGGCATCAACGAAGAATGGTGTCGACCCCACGTTGATAGAGAACATCTCCTATGAGGAGGTATCGAGGGGCCCGATGGACAATGCATTGATGATCAT
The DNA here is from genome assembly GCA_010110895.2 of Picea sitchensis. NCBI lineage: Eukaryota > Viridiplantae > Streptophyta > Pinopsida > Pinales > Pinaceae > Picea > Picea sitchensis. The sequence goes on along the minus strand of SNQJ01S0066294.1, from coordinate 63,221 downwards.
CTCGAGAGAGATGAGACCCAAACTTATGTGTTTGAAGGTAGACAAGGAGTTCGATGTACCAGGGGTCATCAGAGGGGATGAAGAAGAGGTGTTCGTTGGGGAAATCCTCATTGATGGGGGAAGCTTTAGCATCTGAGGGAAAAGTCATAATGAATTCGCTAGGATGAGAGCCTTCTTGATTTTTGGAGTTGAGAACTCTAGATCGTATTTCTGTAGGATAAAGATACATTAGGAAAAATTTCCATTAATTTGTCATCAACTAAGAAAGTACTACATGGGGTTGGAGTCTGTTATGACCTTGGTAGTTCGAAGTAGAATATAGTGTCATAGTTTTTGGAATGCGAGGAAAACTGTTAAGGAGAGTTTATCATCATGATTATACTTCAAGGGTGGCCCTAAAAGGTTTTTACTAATGTAGTAAATGACATGTTCACGCCTGTCATCCCCTAATTGGATGAGGACTCCTACTACTGAGATAGTTGAGGCTGACAAGTAGAGGATGTAATTGTGATCATAGTCTGGGGGACTAATCAAAGGGGAATTGGATAAGGTGGCTTTTAAATCATCAAAATTTGTTTGAGAATGTTTGTACCATCGAAATGGGATATCATGTCGCAAGAGGAGGAGGAAACCATGCACGCGAGTGGCATAGTCTGGAACAAAGTGACGTAAAAAGTTGGCTTTGCCTTGTAGGCTTTACAGTTGGCGTAAATTCCTAGGTGGTAGAATTTTTTTGATAGCTTGGACCTTGAGGGAGTCCATTGTGATGCCGTTTTTGGAAATAATGAACCCAAGGAGGCGTCCAGCAGTGACGCAAAATACACACTTGAGGGGGTTCAAGCAGATATTGTATTGGCGACATTGTTGGAAAATGATGCATAAGTTGTCTAAATGTTGAGTTTTCTTTTTGGATCGAGTAGTGAGGTTGTCCAAATAAGAAAGGATCATGCGATCAATATCATGGAAAACATAGGTCATATCCTATTGAAATGTAGCACCTCCATTCTTCAGTCCAAAAGGCATGACGTGATAGGTAAAGGTGCCCTAAGGGGTAGTAAAAGCGGTTTTGTATTGATCTTCTCGATGGATTTGGATTTGATTGTAGTCGAAGAAACCATCCATAAAGGACAGTGCCTCATGGTCGACACAGTTGTCGATGATTTGTTCGATAAATGGGGTTGGAAAGTTGTCTTTGGGACAAGCGTGGTTGATATCGTGGAAGTTTTTGCAGACACGAATAGTGCCCTATTTTTTGTTAATGGGGACGAGGTTGGAGACCCACGAAGTGTACGCAATGGGGTAAATGAACATGGTAGCGTGTAACTTGTCAATTTCATCTTTGATGGTCGTAGCTTTGGATGGATGATGGAGGCGTTGCTTTTAACGAATTGGGGTGACATCGAGCCATGTGTTGATTCGATGTTTGACAATAGAAGGATCGAGGCCTGGCATCTTCGTATATGACCAGGAAAAAATATCCTGGTATTCCTGAAAGAGAGTTTTGTAAGCAGTGAGTTCTTTAGGGGAGCATGCAGCGCCAATGGTGATTTCTTCTATTATTCTTGGTTTAATGGAAATGTCAATTTTGACAGTGGGGGAGATGTTGGCCATGTTGCCTTTTTCAAAAGAATATGGGGAAAGGATAGGGTTGTTGAACCAATGTATATGCCGTGAAGGAATAAAATACTTGGTTTCAATTGCACACATGGATGCTTGGATAGGAGTGTGAAAGGCCTCATGTGAAAGGAAAAGTGCTCGATGATGGAGTGTGTTCCATGGGAAATTGGGGGTAGTGAGTTCCATTAAGATATCTTTGTTACAGTGAAAAATGTGAGAATACAGAGGATCTTGGGATGTAACAGGGGGAAAGTTCAATGGGTAAGTGTTAGTGGCCTCAAGTGGTGAGGATGTAGATGAGATATCGTGTACATGGTGTGAGGGACCTATGGAAATAAAGTACATGTCTTGATATTGTGGAGGGTACCTCGCTCGCTCGGGGGTTGAAATCAAATATATTGAATATCAGTAATGTGAGCCTCAGTAGGGAGTGGTTGAGAGGGCTCTGGTCGAGATGTTTTGCATACTGCATCTAACATTTGGTGGAATTGAGGTAGAGCTGGGAAAGGATGAGTGTAGTGACCATATTCTGAATAGATGGCACAAGCGAATTTGGTTTGCAACCCTTTATTGTGTGTGGTTGAGGACTCTGCAGTAGCAGTGGACGTACTTGGTGGAATGGTGAACAATGTGGTTATTCTAGGGAGCTAGATCAGATTGAGTAAATTGGGAAGAGTAGGACATTTGTTAGTGGTGTGTCCTTCTCTTTTGCATAATGCGCAAGGAGGTTGAGCTCAGGGAGGATGTGGATTTTTGGGCTCATTCTTATTCCTTCTACCCCCAGTGGTGGTGGTGTTGCTACTAGTTGGGGGCGGGGGTGGTGTGGTAGGAGCCTGTAATGGGATCTGCATCGGTAATCCCTCTTTTTGAGGAGGGAGAGATGGCATAGGGACCATTGTGGGTGGATGGAGATACCATAAAGGGATGGAAAGAACCATTTTTGTAAGGGTGAGAGTAGCAGCTACCTAGAATGCTTGGACTCCGAGTGGGGGGCACAAAAGGGAATTTGGGTAATGGCTTGGGGGACTATCTCCCAAATCGGGATTTTCCCCTAGAAGGGGGGGGAATTTGGGATAAGTGGTGCAATGGGGTTCTCAGGGAATTCTTGAGGTAATAGTTCTCCAACTAGTGGAACTTCGATGTGTGGAGGGGCCTTTATGGGAGGAGTATTGTCTATGATATATGTTCCATTAGAAGATACTACAAACACTTGTGCTGAAGGGTGTAGGAGAAGTGGTTCTCCATGATATGCCCCCGGCAGGGATGGGTCCTTGAAAATTATGAGACCCATGTCAATGACTCAAAAGCCATATGAGCTAGTGCAGACAAGGGGAAGCATGTTATCAATGTTGGTGGAATGGTTAGTCTCGTAATGTGTAAGTTAGTCGATGGTGTCAATTTTCTCGTTGTGGGGGAACATCATCGTTCGAAACATAGCGAAGGCTATCGCCTTCATATCATACATGTAGCTACATTCGAACAGGATATTGTAATCAAGTGGGGAATTGATAAATTCAATGTCGATCAAGATGGTTTTTCCCCCAAGTTCAGCGGGGACATTTTGGAAGAACCCTCCAGGGGATGATGGTCGACCGTCATTATCTCTCATGGTGATGGAAGATGGTACTAGCTCAGGTGAGCCAAGTTTTTTCCATACTACTTTGGACATGATGCATGTGGAGGCACCTTCATTGATGATACATTGATGAACTGTGATGTTTTGGATCTTAACTGGTATATGAAAATCTACCAGGGAAGGGAGGCATGGTTCTTCGCTATCTAGATCAAAGGTGATGAGTCTAGTGTCAGCTGGGTCGACTTCCCCCAAGGCGGAAAGAAAATATTTTCGTTGAGTTGGACAAGTTTTGGAGGACCTCCAATACGGACATGGTTGTAGGAGACAGTGTTAAGTCATCAACCAGACTGTAATTATGGGTTTCTCTAGCATGAGGGTTATGTACAGTCCTTCATAAAGTCATACGTGGTATACGAGGGTTTGGTTCAGCGTTAAGGCATGGAATCATCAATGGTTTTCCGAGTGTAGCTAGAGCTGCTTCTGAGGTGGTTGGGGTAGATTCTGGGGGAATACCGTATTGGCGACCACGTCTTTGCAAAAGAATCTATTCTTCGCTAGTAAGGAGGATGTTATGATCAGCCAGGTTTCCATGTTGAGTGGGACCTGGGTTTTGATACTGCCCCATTTGGGGTGGAGAAAGGTGTACCTCATGTTGGGTATTGATCACACCTTGGTGTGGAATGGGGTTTTGCAAAATGGTCAGAGGTGGTTGTTGCAAATATTGTTGTGGGGCTTGTTGAGGGGTAGGTGGCGTTGGAGGACGTTGCGCATTCATGGATTCTTTCATCTGTTTGAAATCGAAAATTTGGGGGTAATGGTGTGTATAATGTATATACTCACCACAAAGAGCGCAAGGTAAGTTAGTTCTGAGGTTATTTTTCTTCCCTTGTTGTGGTTTATTGTTATTAATGCCCCCTTGGGGTGTTTGGTTGCCTTGATTTTGGTTTCCCCCAGTGGGATGGTTTTGTTGGGGGTTGTTTCCACCTGGTCTCAGGTTGTTGTTTATTTCATTTTTTCCCTTTATTCTTCAAATTATTCGGCGGATGGGTCGGATTTTTCATATTCAATTTCTCAAAATTCTAAAGTTGTTGAATGGGAGAGGGTTGAAAAAAGTTAACACTGGCATGTGGTTGTCCTAGTGGAGGAGAAGCTTGCTATGGAGGACCAGGAAATGGAAAATATGGATTATTTTGTGGAGACGATCCATATGGTGTGTAAGAAGTTGAAGAACTTTCACTACTGCTAAGGTTGTATGTAGAGGTAGAAGGTGAACCTGTACTTGGTTGAGAGACCAAATGCATCATGGGTACCGGTGAGTGTCCACCCATTGGTGGATGGGGAGCAATAGGATATGACTTTTGGTGAGCAGGAGGAGGATAATAAGACATCCCTCCATATGGTTTCATATATTGAGGTGCACCATAACAGCATGACAGGTGATCGTAAGGGTTGAGATGGTTCACGGAACCAATCAACCCATCTGCGGCGTGGGACATCCTAGGTTTGTCTTGGTCGAATGGTACGGGTATGGGTGCATCAGGAAATATTGTTTATAAGTAACCTGACTGAGCATAGATGAGGTCAAATTGTTGGGCCTTGCTTATGGCCTCCTCTTCTGATTGTGGAAAAGCGGATGCTACATCCTTGGAAATAACAGATATGAGGGATTTGAGAAACCAATGAACACGTTGTTCTTTGGTGGTTTCGGATTTACACAAACTACGTTGTCGACACCATTCATGGATGTGGTCGTCTATATGGATAGAAGTGGTTTTTTTGAACTTAGAGAGGACTTCTAATCCAGTATAATGACGCACTGGTAGTTGGAAAAAGGACAAAAAGGCCTTGGCCAATGATTCAAAGGTCACATGGGACCCTGATTTTTCGTCCACATACCATTTGGTTGATGGGCCTATGAGAGTTCTTTGAAATAAGCTCAAGCAGATGAAATCATCCATGATGTTGTTTGAATAACACCATAAGTGAGATTTCATAACATGGTTGGTGGGATCTTCCCCCAGTTTTCCTTCAAATTTTGGGATATCTGAAGGTAGTTTGGTAGGCATATTAGGCCATGTGGGGTCATGCAAAATGGGGTCATTTGTAAGTTTGGTCAAATCAGGAATGTTGAGGGATGCCAAGTATGGAATAGGGAGATTTGATGGAGGATTAGTTCCATCCATTGTGTGAGAAGGTAGTGGACCTGTCCCTTGAGAGAGATTTGGTGGGATTGTACTTCTCCCTTGAGATTAAGTTTACCCCCACGCCTCCTTATGAAGGAGAACTAGTGGATGGATGGCCTTGGGAATTGGACCCAAGTAAATCTGATCCCAAAACAATATCACTCACGGGGGTGTGAGATGGTTGAGTCGGTGATTTGGCAAGACTAGGGACTCCTCCTAAAATAGAAGGGAGATTCTGCAAGTGTCTGAAATGACAGGGATTCTATGGGTCCCCTATGGTTTCCAAATAGCAAAGTGAATGTGTCCAAATGGTGACAATATATAAATAAATGAACAAGATCTTTGTATCTTTTTTACCTTCACAAGATAGTATAACTCACAATTGCATGTAATCAAATGAACATTAGACATAAATCAACTGTAAATAAACAAGCATGTGGATAGGTCGATTTTGTCCATGTGGGGGAACAATAAAAAAAAATGCTCATGTCCTAAAATACCTATCATCCTTCCTCTCAAATAGCACTGGGCCTTCCAATAGCACTCAACAGTGGGTTCTGAAGCCACCAAAAGAGGAACTAGTAAAGGTTGAAGTAATTAGTTATAATGAGGGGTAGAGGGTGTATATCCCGAAAGTGTTGGCGATATTTCCCAATAGTCACACAAAATTTGATTAAGGTGTGATTGCATCCCAAAATTGCCACCTGGGTAGATGTCCTAAGTTTTGACCACTAGGTACCTCGGTCAAAGTGCGTCATTTAGATTTCTAGCCTCAAAAATGGGTCATGGGTTGGATGCCCTTCCGAGAGTTGGGTGATTGAAGGAGGGATGCGTAGAACAACCAGACCTTGGCCTTCAACCCTTCACCGATATCTTCGTGCCTTATGGTGTAGGAACACTTGACTTGGAGGTTTTGAAAGTTCCCTATTTCTCAACTTTTATTGTTTGAAAATGTGATAACCTGATAACGGAGAGTTATTTGGATGCCTACCCCCAAGATCCTACCTAGACTAAAAATTTCTTTTGGCACCTCCTATGGAAGAAAATTTAGTGCGTTGGTTAGATAATTTTTATATGTGGTGGGATAAGAGATGGGGGGTGTGGACCAATATCATTTGAATTAAATGGGTGTGGATAATTTCCAAAGAAATAGTCAGATATTTTGGAATTCCTTAAGATAAATCCTACTTCGACCTCCACTATTCTAATAAAAATTGTGTGTGAGAGGAGTGGCTTTGTGTGCAATAAAGTGACAAGTGTGCAAATATTTTAATAATTTTAAGTGTGAGATTGAAACATGTGGACTTCATTTGGTTCTTACAAATATTTTTTACCTAGCTTACTATGTGTCTTTGGTACAACCTTGTGGAATATTTCAATCCCTAAAGAACTAGAAATGTGGACATATGGGTCCTTACAAATCCTTTAAACTCCCTAAATGTTGTTTACACTAGGAAATCTCTTGAAAACTATCCTAGATTGCAAACATGTGGGCATGTATTGGCCCATTACTTTGATCTTTAAACTTTCCTAGATTGTGACATAAACTAAGAAATCATTTAGAAACTATCCTAAGTTTGCAACATGTGGGCATGTATGGGCCCTTACAAAAATTTTAAGATGATTTTAAAAACTAAAGAGGAACCCTAGGGGGGCTTTGTCCTCTCCTAAATATTTTGGTTAAGGGAGATGAAAATTCCTCTCAACCTCCTTTATAATTCCCAATATCACACTAGAGTATGGGGGAAGATCATACTTGACGGTCATAATTGGTTTTTAGTCCCACTTTAAGTGATTGTGTATGAAAACAATAACTTCAACTTAAAATTTTACAATCCACGTGAGCCATCCATGTGGCAACAAAAAAAAAGAGGATAATAGTGATTCTTTTTAACCCCTATGTGCCTATGTTAGCTAACCTTTCATAGGGAAATGACTCTAAGTGGAGTGTAGTTGTCTTACAAAGTGCAGAGAAATAAGAATCTGAAGGGTAGGGGCCCTCAAACCAAGAATTAAAACCCTTACAATTTTGAAAAATTGGACTTATGTGCGGGTTACAGTTCTGATAGGCACGCAGAGGGCACACAATGCACAGAATGCGTAGTGTAAAGAGGCTTGTTTCACGCACAGTGCACAAAGTGCACATATGTGGGTAGGAAAATACGTGCACTTCCTGTCATGCATCGGGGGAGAAATTTCCAAGTGAAATACTCCTTCCTCAATTCTGAATTTTGACTTTGGTAGGTGGGCTAGGCCGGTTTTGGTACCTGCAAGACAAAACAATCAAAATGAAGTGCTCTCAAGGCTCAAATAGGGAGGAATTTGATACTAATCCCCATTATGGTCGCCAATTTTTTGTGTTGGTTTTGTCACTTGGGTGAGAAAAACAACAACACTTGCATGTCTAGATGAGCTTGCTAGACAAGACAGAAGTTTGTGAGTGGGTTAGATAATCCAAACACATATGAAAACAAAGAAATAAACTAAAACACATAAGAAATAAATGTTAGAAAGCATGAGAAACTTAAAACCATGAAAATCAAACAATGACCAACATAATGCTACTAATGGATCAATAGATTAGTAGGAAAAACATTGTAGAGAAAGTCAGGGACTTATGAGTCCCCTCTTCCTCTTTGGGAGGGATCTTGAGTTCCATAATTGAGAGCTATTCTCTTTAAAATGGAAGAAATGGAAAATGGTGAAGAAAAACAATGCATATTCCCTAAAGAGGTGAGTGGAATGGCCTATTGCAATGGTGCTTGAAGGCTTCAAAGAGAAAAGAGGGTTCTCAAGGAAGAATTATTGCAGCATAACAATACCTTCAAGATCTTGGTTTCTTAGCACACCCATGGCTCTTATTTATAGCATTCATAGATGGGAAAATGTAATTGGTTCATAGTGTGAACAAGGGGCCTTTTAGGGCACCCTCTAGCCCTTAACCAGCCCCTGATCTAGATTTCTCTCAGATATGAATGTCAAATCGTGTTGCGGGTCGGACCGGAAGTGGTTGAGGGGCCGACAAGATCCATAAATTCTGCGTTCATAAAAGTGTGTGGATTTTCTCGTACATAGTCGCGCATTTTGCGCATAGTGCACGTTGAGGCCTGTGTTGGCATGTTCACTATGCACACACTCCCTTTGGTTATTTTGCGCACTCTAATTTTTTACCCCAATTACATAGTTTTTTTTCCTTCTGGATGAATTTTAGTATTGTAGGTGGACTAATTGTTGTTGGTATTGATGTTTTTCTTTAACCATTTGTGTACAATGTTGCGAATGATTTTTCAGTGATAACAACTGTGTTCAATAATAGGCTACCTTGTAGAAGGTATTGTCATCAGAAAAATCAGTCAAAGAGCATATGAAAAAAATAGAAAGATTCAAAGATAATCGTGAATACAATCAAACAGAGAGATATGGAAGATCTCACTAGTATGGTCACCAAAATAAACATTGAGGAAAAGGTATAGAACACCTTACTCAATCATTTTCGAATATTTCCTAGCTAGGACAAGATAATTGGGAATTTCACTCGGGATTTATAGTCTCAAAAACATTCACTCAATCCACGAGTATTAATTACAAGGATTAAGGGTGGTTTTATAATTTGTATATGTTTCAATGTAAAATAAAATTTATAAAAAGCTACTAGAATATATACAAAGTTTACAATAAAGCAAACATGGAGACCAAAAGCGAAAAGAGGAACCAAGTCATGAAAACATAAGTATGAGATAGAACAACAATATGATTTTATTTCATTCTGAGATACCAAAAGTGTATTTCTCTTTACAAACCCCTGTGAGGGTATGCACCAAAGTCAAATTTAGAGATCTCTGATGGCCATCATACGAAAAGACTCTGACAGTAAAATAAAACTGAAATCAATGATCTAGATCATCTTGCCACAAACTGCTTCCATTTTCACTATGCGAGATATTTTTTATCAACCATGAAAATTAATTCACAAACAGACAAGAATACACAGACTATCAAGGATGAATCAACACCTCTAAAACAAGCAGCTCAAAAGTATAATTCAGTCTTGAACCTTGTTGTCTACAATGAGACCCTATTGTCAACAAGAGGATTAGGCTCTCAAGTAAACTCAAAAATGAATGAAAACTGAAACTATTTCATTTAACTAAAGAAAAAACCTTAGTCTCGTCTTTCTCTCCTTCTCTTCTCTCCCTTGTCTCTTCATCCAATTGAGCATTTATTCTTTCCCAGTCAGTTGAAGTAGTTCAACTACTTTCTTTAGTTAAGTCAAATTGACTTAACAAATTAGTTTAGGAGAAATAAATAATAATAATATATAAATAAGGGTCTTAATTAATAATGACTAAATAGGTGGGACCCCTTGTGACTCCCATCATTTCTTTTTGTTAACATCAAATGAAAAGTATAAAAAAAAAATCATTGAGACCATATAGCACCCTTTTAACTCCCGTGGATATCAGTTAGATTGAATAGTAAATATCATCCATAATTTATATCATATCCCAAAAATAATATATTCACATTATCCACAAAATATCCAAAAATAAGGCTTGTTGTCCAAAACATACTGAAAACCATTAAACATTGTCCTCATCACTGAAAATCATAAAAAAAATAAAAAAAATAGAACCCATAGATGTTGTTTTGCGAGGCATATTTCCTCTTCTCACTGTGTCCCCAACTGACTTCTCTTGAGTGGCCTTTGGTTGGTTAGACCTTTGAGGCTGCATTTCACTGATCACATGGGATCATTCATCTTTGAGGTGGAGGCGTGAAGACACAGATTTAGAGAACTCGGTGGATGGACTAGAGGGGGAGGTCGTTTCTTTTCCTTTGTCTTGCACAAGTTGCAGGATATCATTTTTTAATCTCTTGCTAGTGTATGAGGATTGTACTAGAGAAACAACATGAGCAATTTGACCATTGGAATTAATTGGCGGTGGTAGAGGAAATGACATAGTGGGCCAACCACAGTGGTGAGAGAAAGGATGGTGTACAATTTCTTGTGAACCGTCATTAGCGGGAACTTTGAGCTGCAATAACACATGTGGAGGAACGGGAATGCCAGGGAAATTCTAAGGAGGCTGAAAAGGGGGTCTCTCTAGTCGAGGATGCAAGATACCATGGCCAACCAAATTAAAAAACCTAGCTTGAAACAGTTGGTTCAACTCTTGTGGATCAACATCGAAATGAATAGAAAACCGAGGCCTTATATGGCCTTGCTTCTAGTTACCTCTGCCTCTGTTATTTCGGCCATTGTTACGTCTATTGAAAAAACTCATCCTATAGCAACAATTTGACAGTCATGAAGTTCTTAATAAACCATACATGAAACTCCACTTACATAAATCAGCAGTTGGCTCTAGAATTTACTATGATACACGTGCAATCCATCCATAACATGTCATTTATTAATCACCACATGAACAGGGAATTTATAGGGTTCATGGGAAATATGGAGGGCTTGTATTTAGCAAAAAATGATATCATGGAGGGGAATTAATATACGAATATTGTTCAAATAATTAATAAAACAATCAATTGTGTATTTAAAAATATCTAGAACATCAGTCCTCAACCCTTTCCACTATCAACTTCCTTTCATTTCCACACAGACTCCTCTTCAAAACAAATATCACAGAACAGGGAATGAATAAGTGAAATTGGGATAGTGAAGGGGTTATATTTAGAGAAAAATGGTAGAATGGGGGGGTATATCATGGATACTATTCAAATGATACATAAACCATGCCACCTCTGATATCAATTCGTAGTCAAACTTCCTTACTGTTCAAAAATTTAAAATTTAAACAATACTCTGTTTCCAAAAAAAACAACCCAAAACTAATGATTGCTTCATAAAAATGCTCACTTTCCCTAGAACTATATTACATGGTAATCAATTGCCCAGAAATAAAAATAACCATTATAACAATATTACCTGTACATAACGGAATTGAAAAATGAATAGCATCATAATCACCATAGGAAATACAACAATAACCTTGAAGTGGACAGGCTACAACCATAATAACAAAATTAGCAAAGTCATCAAAACCCATAGGGTCCCGTGAAGTGCCCCAAAACAATCCTTGTATATAACCATAATTTTAATCGAACCACAGTTCATCAAACTTCCTCATCCTATTTCATTCTTGTTCACAGAATTCATTCAAGCATCACATAACTTGTAATGTGCCTTTTGTAATTACAATAAAACATGGCAAGTTTATATTATAACAATAATTCACACATTTTGATTGAATTCATAACTTCATATCGACAGACTGTAAGTTCAAGAAAATAGGTGAGTCCAACACTTCCTCCATACTTGAATAGAAAATGACCAATCAAAACCCGCACCCAAACAAAAGAGAATGAAGCAGTTCTTTCCATCAAACTATGAGTAATAAATACTTTCATGATAATGCATAGGGTTCAATGCAATAGTGGACAGTAGGTGGAAGAAGAAAGCGGTTTGACAACCTAAGGTTTTGGCTCGATAAGAGCACGAAAAGTTTACTCACTACCAAATATTCCACATTATTACTCATAGAGTCGGGATTATGCACAATTGTATCATCCATGAAGACCAACAATCTTATCATACAGGTAGAGTTTCCACAAAAACCCACATGCCAGAGGCAGAGAGAACCCATTTTCAAACAAGGAAGAAAACCCAAAATAAGGGACCAGAGGCAAAGAAGGCCTGGAAGTATCCCTCAACCACATTATTTTATAGGAAAATTGCGAACAGTTACACCAGTAAAAGACACCCATGACTCTTATAATGTCAATTATCTCAAAACAACCACCACAAGAAACAAAAACTTGAAAATCAATCCAACGCACAATTTGAATTCATTTTAACAGCTTTGGAAATACATAGATCATGAGCAAACAAGAGCCAATTATTGACTTAAAGAGGAGAGAGAATGTTCATGGATGGAAAAGCAAGAAAATCACATACCTGTGTCAAAGCTTACTTAAAATACCAGCTTGTATACCTCCTCCACGACCGAGCAAATCGGAGCAACAACAACCAATAGATCGAAATGCAAGAATGACTAGGGTGGTGGGCTCGAGGTGAGTTTGAGTGACGTGCATTTACTGCATGTCTCTTCTTCCTTCATATTTCATTCATGGCTATTACGATCCAAGTTCACTCTTAACATTCAAATCGATTAATGCAGCCAACTATACCAAAGTTTCCATATGTTTCAGTTTATCAATGCGCCAACCCTTGTCACTACCCCATTTCACATAGAACAATTGGCTAGGGATACAACTAATCTTACAATTAAACTAATGCACACAACAATTGTTTATAAACTCCAATGTGACATAACTCAAATATTTTTTTGTGGATAACATATTCCAATATGGATTTCAATTCACACAATGCATATACCCTTGTGGTATGAAGTCACCATATCACACATATAACTTAAGCTTGGAATTTAGGTCTTGTCTCAAAGTAAATGTAACATAATAATACTTGTGGGTGTTATATAAAACAATACCATTCCCTTTTAAATCATATCTCCCTTATCATCATATTGGATTAATCATTTCGACAGATATTGTAAATGCAAATAAATTGTAGGGCTCATCTCAGCCAACTCATAAGCATGTAAAGCATAAATGTTGTTTCTTAGTCATAGGAACACAAGTTTCACCAGGAGTCCCACCTATTAGTATATTATTAAATATAGTTAAATAATAATTCATAAGGCATTTGCAACCATTTGCAAGCAGGTACCCTATGTTTCACTTTTGAGCATCAACAACTACCAGATGATGTTGATACTAATGATGATACTCACGACATGTGTGTAGCCATGAGTGAGCATGTCATGCGAGTGTATCCTATGACGATGATGGTGACACACACTACGAGGTGTATCTATAGTGTTCTCTAGCGAGTTGTGGACCCTAGATGATATTGACAGGTCCACATGGGTGTAACCATGGTTTGTGTAACCATGACGAGAGGATCATGGCATAGCAAGCAAGGCTATGAAGACCAGAAGGGAACATCATGGTTAAATACCTCCCTAGCTAAGAGGGAGTTTTTATATTATGGTAGTTGTGGGAGGTATTAACCTACATATGTCACCTTTGACTAGAATATAATATTCCAGAAGCAAGATAAACCCTAAACAGATGTATGAAAACCCTGAAAGACAAGTCAACTCAGTAGAATAAGTAATATTGAAGTATTATATACAGAAAAAGACAAGTCGGCCCTGATTGAAGAGAAACATGTTCACTTGGCCAAATTAGTATAAATAGAGTACATCTTGGCTCATTTTTTCAATCACTCACACACTCTCAGTCACCCATAAATAGTGCGCAATTTTGGAGGAGGAGGAGCAGTTGTTGCAGTTGTACATTTTTCTATTTTTCAATCTTTCTGGTAGTTTCTCTTATGTGCTACCCTTGGAGAAGATACACTCTCTTGTTTATCTGTAGGTTATGGTGTGGCTTATTATAATCATTATTTCTGTCAAAGTTTAAGGTTCTCGGGGGTGGCTTTCACTAGTACATATTGTAAAATTTCGACATTCTATTTGCGGCGTTATGGACAAAATTGGCCATAATGTCGAAAAATGGAGGAAATTTTAAATTTTATTTTCCATATTGCCCGATAACGTCGTTATTGCCACATTGACCTCTCTCTTGCAACATTTTCATTTCTCTTTCCACGTTATGGTCTCTCTTTCCATGTTTGCCACATAGTCGTCTCTCTTGCCACGTTTGTGACATAGCCGTCTCTCTTTCCACGTTTGTGAAGATAGGTGTCGCAGTTGCGACTTTGTGGAAACTAGGTTTTCCCCCTCCAATGGTCACCTAGTATTTTGACCAAGTCAACTTTGATTTGGTCAATGATCGTCGAAATTGTGATGTTATAAAATCTATAAATATGTTTCATTTTACGGATGTTGCGACAAGTTTGTTATAATAACGATACTTCAAAAAGAGTTTGCAGGTCTTCTCGTCTAGAGTACAACTATTAAAAGACATTGTACTAGGGTTCTTCTCATTTAATTTTAATTTTCTGATCGGTCAAATTTTAAAGGAAACAACTATTAAAAGACATTGTACTAGGGCTAGAGTACATGATGGGCAACGGTGACCTGTGAATGGGGCCAACGTTGGAATTTTTTCAAAATGTTTCTGTATGAAATCATACATCCTTGAGTCTTGAAACCATCCCATACCATCAAGGCATGTGTCTAGTCTAACCATGTCAAATTTTGATGCATACAGGCACATATTGAAGAAATTTCAACGTTGGCCCCATTCACTACTCACTATGTGGGGTCGGTGCATGACATTTTTGGTGGTTGAATTGGAAGTTCCATGACATTTCAAGAGAGTTCCAACAAATATTCTACAGATGGAAATAACGACATTTGACAATGAGATGCGCATTATGAATGTTGTTGCAAACATGGACGATCTCAAATATTATGTGGTTGGGACATCATACATCCTTGAGTATTGAAACCCTCCCATACCGTCAAGGCATGTGTCTAGTCTAACCATGTCAAATTTCTATGCATATAGGCACATATTGAATAAATTTCAACGTTGGCCCCATTCACTAGTGCTCACTATGAGGGGTCAGTGCATGACATTTGTGGTGGTTGAATTGGAAGTTCCATGACATTTCAAAAGAGTTCCAACAAAGATTCTACGGATGGAAAAAACAACATTTGAAAAATATGAGACGCCCCATTACGAACGTTGTTGCAAACATGGACGATCTCAAAGATTATGTGTCTGGGACATCAAACATCCTTGAGTCTTGAAACCCTCCCATATCGTCAAGGCATGTGTCTAGTCTAACCATGTCAAATTTCGATTCATACAGGAAATATTGAAGAAATTCCAATGTTGGCCCCATTCACTGCTCACTATGCGGGGTCAGTGCATGACATTTTTGGTGGTTGAATTGGAAATTCTGTGACATTTCAAGAGATTTCCAACAAAGATTCTACGGATGGAAACAACGAAATTTGACAAATATGAGACGCCCATTATGAATGTTGTTGCAAACATGTACGATCTCAAATATTATGTGGTTGGGACATCAGACATATTCTTTGAGTCTTGAAACCCTCCCATACCATCAAGGCATGTGTCTAGTCTAACCATGTCGAATTTCGATGCATTCATGCACAGTTTGAAGAAATTTCAATGTTGGCCCCATTCCCTGCTCACTATGCAAGGTCGGTGGAAGACATTTCACTATGCTCATTCACCTTCAAGGCAGGCCCCATTCACTATGCTCACTCTGAGACATCCATTATATTTAATGTTGATGCAAACATGGATGATCTCAAATATTATGCAGGGGCATTAAACATCCTTAAGTATCGAAACCCTCACATACCTTCAAGGAAACTATCTAGTTTAACCATGTCAAATTTCGATGCATATGGGCACAGATTGAAAACATTTCAACATTGGCCCCATTCACTGCTCACTGCGTGGGGTCGGTGGAAGAAATTTGTGATGGGTGTATTTGAAGTTCCATGACAAATTTCAAGATAGTTCTGACAACGATTCTATATAAGGGAATGACAAATGATGAAAATGAGAAGTGCAACATGATGAACATTGATGCAAATGTGGACGATATCAAATATTATGTGGGGACATCATACATCCTTGAGTATTGAAACCCTCCCATACCGTCAATCCATTTGTCTAGTCTTACCATGTCCAATTTCGATGCATACATGCACAGTTTGAAGAAATTTCAATGTTGTCCCCATTCACTGCTCACTATGCGGGGTCGGTGCAAGATGACATTTGTAGTGGGTGAATGAAAACAGTAATAAAAATGATGAGCTGATGACATCATCCTTTGAAGAATCTGTGAGTGGAGATGATGATTTAATGACATCGTTCTCACCAACATATGTCCACTTAGTCGCAATGACACATCTTTGATATCCTCCAACATTAAAGAAATCCCCACATCAGCAAGGAGTTTAAACATTTTCAATAAGTGTGAGTCATTCATGCATTTTCCTACCTCATGGAAATTCTCTTGTGATCATTCTCACCATTATTCACATAATCCCCACACTATATTCCCCTTAGTTACTCAATAATCCAAATTTAGAAATGACCATTGAGGGCACTAAAAAGGAAGGAGATGCTTGAGGGATTGTTGAGTAGAGAAAGGAAACATTTTCCCTTGTGTTTTCTATGGCATGGAAGATGTATTTTTCCTTATACTCAAAGATCACTCACAGAACCACTCTATATATTGTCTCATCGCGTCCTCGTCTCATTTTAATTTTATGATCCATCGAATTTTAAAGGAAACAACTATTAGAAGACATTGTACTAAGGCTAGAGTACATGATGGCCAACAGTGACATGTGAATGGGGCCAACGTTGAAATTTTTTCAAAAGGTTTTTGTATGACATCATACATCCTTGAGTCTTGAAACCCTCCCATATCGTCAAGGCATGTGTCTAGTCTAACCATGTCAAATTTTGATCCATACATGTAGAGTCCTAACTCAATTAAATCCAAAATATTTCATACAATTAAACATAAAATTCTTTCTCAGACATAAATAATTCATTCGCCATCATATGAGCATATAATATTCGACAAAATTTAAAATTTAACTACAGCATGAAAATAACTTAGCAATTTCATAAATAAACTACCTGCTTCTGATGCTAATTCCCACATCTTCGTTGGTCCAATGCTGAAGTTGAAACTGTGTCAAACACTGCCCAAAACCGAGTTTTCCTCCCTACCAGCTAGGAGCAGCCTGTCCGACTCCCTAGCTCCGGGATACCGTAAGGATATCTTGGCCCCCGTGCCCAAAACCCCCAGCAAACCGGTGCCCTCTGCTTCTGATTAACCAAAAACCACCAAAATCAAACTCCTCAAAATGTTTCCTGCCTCCCCAAAAGAATGCCCTTCCCGTAAGACTCTTCCCCGTCATATTCCCCCTTCACCGACTCTTCCCCCTTCATTAATTTTCTTATCCCTTTATTTATTATCTTATCCCCTTATTTATTATCTTATCCCTATAATTATTATCTTATCCCTATATTTAATATCTTATCCCCCTATTTAATGTTTCTTACCCCCCCGTATATGTAAATCTTTAATACATTAAATTAACAACCCCCTTTAATTCTTTACTCAATTAATTAATGAGTCAATTAATAATTAATTAATCATTGACAGATATGGACAAATAATTAATAATAATTAATTAGTTAATATTATTTAAGAAACAATTGTTGTTTAACTAACATATTAGGACAGTTAGATTATCAAATTAATTATAATTAATCACCCCTATGCATCTATTTAACCAGGGTTGTTACAATACATGCACATATTGAAGAATTTAAATATTGGCCACATTCATTGCTCACTATGAGGGGTTGGTGCATGACATTTTTGGTGGTTGAATTGGAAGTTCCATGACATTTCAAGAGAGTTCCAAAAAATATTCTACAGATGGAAACAACAACATTTGACAATGAGACGCCCATTATGAACGTTGTTGCAAACATGGATGATCTCAAATATTATGTGGTTGGTACATCATACATCCTTGAGTATTGAAACCCTCCCATACCATCAAGGCATGTGTCTAGTCTAACCATGTCAAATTTCGATGCATACAAGCACATATTGAATAAATTTCAAAGTTGGCCCCGTTCACTAGTGCTCACTATGTGGGGTCGGTGCATGACATTTGTGGTGGTTGAATTGGAAGTTCCATGAAATTTCAAGAGAGTTCCAACAAAGACTCTACGAATGGAAACGACGACATTTGAAAAATATGAGACGCCCCATTATGAACGTTGTTGCAAACATGGATGATCTCAAAGATTATGTGGTCAGGACATCAAACATCCTTGAGTCTTGAAACCCTCCCATGCCGTCAAGGATGTGTCTAGTCTAACCATGTCAAATTTCAATGCATATAGGGACATATTGAATAAATTTCAATGTTGGACCCATTTACTAGTGCTCACATGGACGATCATGTAATAAATATGACATCTATAACTAAGTATGGGGAAGGTTGACTTCTATATAACTATAATATGGGGAGGGTTTCTTGACTTCTATACTTGATTGTTTGGGGAAGGTTGTGTTTCTCTTTATGTTCATATATGTGAAGAGAGGATTAGAGCATTTAGAGTATTCAGGAAACTCTCAGGATTACTTTTGAAATACAAATAAAAGGGGATAGATGCCTAGCCATATGTATTATTCTTCCTATATTCATGTTGCACTGACATACACAACTGATCTAGAAACATAGTGATAGTATATTGTGTTTTCTTTGCCACTGATTTGACCCTAGTAAGTGGGGAATTATCCCCTATCACAATTACCATTTAAATAACTTGATATCTTCATAAATCAACCATGTAGAGATTTTACATCTACGTAAGTGAAAACTGAGGAAAACTGCATTGAAACCAATCAACCGTCCATCACCATTCTAAACATAAACACCATAGAAGTCAAAAGGATGTTTCTTAATATAGATACCCAACAAAAATCATAGAGAAAATTCACTAATCTAGGTTGTATCTTGCATAATCAATTTTTGATTATAAGTAGTAATAGTGAAATGGTATAAAACTATGTGAATGTTAATTGGTGCATTTAATTAACAAAACCAATAAATTAGTATGGTAATAAGACACTATGGATCAAATCAAAGAGCATGGCTTTTTGATAATTGAAATCACTAGATTGATAGTAGAGAGGGTGATGAAAAATTGAGGTTTGTGAAACTAGTCCACTAATTGGAGGAAACATATATTCTCCAAGTCAACAACTATAGTATAATTGTAATTACACAGAGGAGGATTAAATGTAATAAAATTAATGGTGTTTTTCGTATAACTATGGGTGATATAACAGAAGCCCTATTATAACACAGTAACAACAATTGAAATCTACAAATAAGAATGGGTAATTTCTACCATTAAAATCTCCCTCCAATACTACTTATACTAAGGACTAAACATAATATGAAATCATTAATTTAACAAGAAACCCAAATTGAAGGCATTGGTTGTGCTCTACATTACTAGAATCAATTATTTTAGATGAAAAAGACTAAATCACTAACCCATTATTTTCTAAGTGTGAGCCCTAATAAGACAATGGTTGGAAGACTTGACACCCCCAAATCTCTTCAAAATGCTTCTATTTTAGGTGTTTATATTGATGAGAGTATAAACTATGAATAAATCACTCACCTAGTTAATCTAGCTGGTGAAATTGTGACCATTAAACCCTTGAATCAAAGGTATCGAGGTGAATTTTGAGCTCTATTAGGAGATCAGATGGACAATGTCTTGAACCAAGCTAGCTATTGTATTAAGTCATAATTACTAAATAAGAAAAAAATCACAAGGACTACCATATATTCATTTATCATGGATATTTAAATATGATTATTTAAATTTTCACACACCACGTTTTTGACTAATATCCCTAAAAAGAGACCACTGATATTGTTATTAAATGGTCAAGAGACCACAAATACTTTCATTAAATGATTAAGAGACGATGAAGACTATTTCATTAAATGATCAAGAATCTATTTTTTTCTTCGTTTCTTAGGGCTACTATTTCCTACACCATTCAATTCTTTTGCAAACATCCCTTTAGTTAATGACATGACACAAGGGAGGGTTGGGCCTCATTATAAGGTTGTTGGTTTTGAAATTGAAATTATCAAATAAACTAATTATAACAAAGGGTTCAATGTCAAGTTTGGAAACCCTTCTAAAACACAAGATTGATGGCCCACTATAGTTTACCTATTTGATTCTAAGAGAATTTTCCAAAAGGGATCAATGGTCCACCATTG
>SNQJ01S0066294.1:25597-42935 GCA_010110895.2 Picea sitchensis | reverse complement strand
TAAATATTCCTCCTTGACTTTTTCACCTCACTTTATGATTTAAATAATCTTCTTTGATTTTGTCACTTCACTTTATTATTTAAATAATCCTTCTTGACTTTGTCACTTTACTTTATCATTTAAATAATTATTTCTTATTTTAGGTCACTTTGACTTCTTTGACCTTGGGGGCTTCAAGCCTTCATATGGGGGTCCTTCATATTCATAAGGCCATAACTCTCAAACCATGGAGTTATGTGACATTCCACATACCACCGGAAATGGCATGACAAACACTATCCATCTAGGATAGTTTCACCAACAATTTCCTTGATCTTCATCTCATTATTCCACATACAAGAATGGGTCCTTCAACCATTCTTCTAGGATAAATCAATCCTCAAAGCATCTTCCCATGAGGGCTTTCACCATAAGGGTACCACTTTGGAGTTCATCCATTTGTGCACTTTATCAATCATGATAAGACAATAATGAGAGCATGGGTCCTCCAACCATTATTCTAGGATAACTCAATCTGCAAAGCGTCTTCTCATGAGGGATTTCACCATAAGGGGACCAATTTGGAGTTCATCCATTTGTGCACATTATCAATCATGATAAGACAATAATGAGTCATCTATACATTCCAACAATGCATCATATATCAATGAAACCACATCGATCCATCTTCATCATGTATCAATGGAAACTCATTGATCCATATTCATCATATCAATGACAACTCATTGATCCATCTTCATCTATGCATTCTCATAAAGGAAAATACATATTACATTACATCAATCATCAATCAATCAATCACTTGACATCAATCAATCAAACCATTGGCATCAATGACAACATGATCCAACACTTTCATCATCAAAGAAAATCTCTAGAGGCTTGTTCAGTTTGGGTCCCTCGTGAACTAGTTGATATGATTTGGTCAAAATTGCAATTCCATCTTCTCCCTTATCAAACATGACCAAATATCCTTTAGTGGAGCACACAAGGACTCAAAAAATTCTTCATAAGTTAGGAATATCAATGACTTATGAATAATTTGGTTCAGGTGATGCCTAATGGAATTTGGATACATGTTTAGAATCATGATATTTGACCTTAAATATCATTGTTTCTATGATAGTTGACTTGGAAACAAAATCTTACTTGAGATAACATTCATAAGGAAGACTTCTTGGGTCCCTCATAATGATGTATGTGTAGGGATAATGCAGAGACTTGCCATTTTTTCTTTTTCTATCACTATGCTTCCTAGCTTTGGAGCTAGGTCTTCTTTGGAACACGTAACAATATTTTCTAGACAACAAAAATACACAACCTTCCTTCATCATTAGCATTATCATATCTTCACCTTATAGATTGGGGAACAATTGTGGAATATTGTCCTCGGCTTTGTTACTTGGCATATATGGTTGGAAGACAATAATTGTATTTTTGACAAAACATCAATATGGTTCAATGTACTTGAAAAAAAACCATATGCAATGTCTTGGAGACAATCTTATCTCGCCCCTAGAGTAAGGAGGACCTAGAAAGTTTTCTCTCGGTATTTGGAAAAGTATTTTTTTGGGGATATGACCTGAATTGGACCCTCACCAAAATCTCTTTGTAAACTTTGTAACAAACATTTAATTGGTTTTTTTTGCAAAGTTGAGGAAATGTCCAAAATTTACCTGGAAGTTGAAATGAACCATTGTGATGGTTGGCCTTCCAAGGCAGCATATTAAAAATGAAGGTTGCGGAGAAGAATGACAATCAATCAAGAGGAGAGATGGCAAATGAAGAAGGGCAGTAGCAAAGATGAGAGCTCAAGGAAACAATATGCTTGATGATCAGAGGAGAAGACATTGAGTTTTCCCCATGATGAGCGAAGATTGTTGTTGAGCCATGGCCATTTGCAAATTTTCTTATAGTGAATAACAATACACTAGATCTTGGTATAGTTCACCCTTCTATAATCAATTTCCCGCTTAATAAAATCCCCAATAAATTTGGTTTCCACGGTAAATATTTGTTGTTATGGTGTGTTTAAATGATGTGTGTGTGATTGAGCACTTTATTCTATGGTGGTTCTATTTTTTATTTTGGTTGCATCATGGAACATAGTGATGTGAATGCAGAATAACGCTCACTTCTAAAATCCTGCTTGAACATTTGCATATATTTGTGTTTGCAAATGAGCAGAGTGTGGTTGAATGCATACTTATTTGTAGCAGCTTTAATGCTAGGCATGAATTTTGTTTGAACAAGGTTGAAGTTTTGTGTAATAACTTGCAAATTGCAGAGGTCATTATTCCTTTCGAGTTTTGAATCTCTCTTGTACTTGGCAAGACAAAGTTTTAGTGCTATGAATGCCACTTCAAAAAATAAAGTGCATTATTTAATTTAACTGTAGAAACTGCAGAGTTTTAATTGTTGTGTCAACTCAATCAAATACAATTCTTGATAATCTGTTGCAACATGCACATATATATGAATGGGTGATGTGTTTGAATTAAAATGCATTCAAATCTCTCTAGCATAGTTGTAGTGTGTAGTTTGAACTCAATATTAGAGCAAGTAAATAGAAGCCTTGAGCCCAAATTTGAATAGGGATACCCATTCAAGCACAAAGAGCAAAATTTATTTCTGTAGAGGATCTATGTTGATGAAATGGAAGGCCACGAGCCTACTGTTTACAAATCAAGATATTGTTGTTCTTTTATTTTTTCCATCTTCAGGGAGGGACTTTGCCTATTTTGTCTCCCTCGATGATTGGTCCATCTTTGCCTCCCCTTTTCCACAAGCTTAATTTTGATGGTGCTTCCAAGGGAAACTCAAGTCATGTAGAGCTTAGAGGTGTCCTATGGGATGAAATTGGATAGGCATGTGCATGTCTCAAGAAATATTGGGTCAATTACATCCAACATGGATGCAATCATGGCTTGTCTACAAGGGCTCAAACATTCACACAATCTCAATATTTGACACTTGCTGATAATGAGTGATTCCCAAGTGATTATTCGAATGTTCTAGTAAGCTCATCGGGGTAGGGGATCGGTTGAGTTGCTAACTAATTGGTGATCTCTCATTCCCCTTCGAGCTATTATGGCCCTATTGCATACCTTCCAATGTGCCTAATTCCATTGCCTTTGATGGTATAATAATGTTGTTGTAGATAGCTTAGCAAGTAAAGGTGCAATTTTTCCACGAGGAAATCAAACATTGTGGATCACAAGGCAATATCAACCATTTCCCGAGTTATTTATGGATCATGGGATGTCTAAGGGGAATAATCAACACTTTTACTCGTGTTTTTATTGATTTTAGAACATAAAGATCTTAGTTCAACACCCTCTTCTACATGTTGTATATGGACCAACATCATTCCATCATCTTCATTTTTCGGGGATGGAAAATTTTTCGCCAATTATCATCATAGTAGGGATGGGAACAAGACTGATTGTTAGAGGCAGTCTCAACACTACACATCGTTTATTCTCTTACAACAAGTAACATCCATCAATTAATGTCCATTCTATTCAGGGGCTTGGTTTTATGTTTGACATATGATGGTGGCAATGTCCCCACCCTTTTGTTTTTCAAGATATTTGTTGTTGTCTCATGACATTCTCCTAAATTTTCAAGTTAAATTTGTTTTCCAATTAAAATTTTATACTTAAGTGGCACAATTAAAACTTAATTATTTATTCTAATTTCTAATTAATATAACTCCAAAAAAATTATTTACTTACCCTAAAAAAATACAAAACAAAACTTAAAAAAGAGAGATGAAATTTAGTAATCATAAATATTTTATCTTTATAACCTCACCATTAAAAGCTAACCTAACAATTTCTTGTATTATTGAGTTTAAATATGCACTTTGTTAATATAAATATTTAAGTTAATAATAAAAATAATTTAATTTTAAAGCACAATATAATTAAATACAGTGACTTACGAAATAAATTTCTTGTATTATTGAGTTTAAATATGCACTTTGTTAATATAAATATTTAAGTTAATAATAAAAATAATTTAATTTTAAAGCACAATATAATTAAATACAGTGACTTACGAAATAATTTTGTTTGTGGAACAATAAATCTTCTTCACAACCTTATATGTATAACTTAAATAAATTTAAAATTTAAAATTTGATTTTTAAAAAAATATAAACATAATCATTCTTAATTATTAAACTTATATATATTAAGTATTTTTCCCAAATTATAATTATAATTATCTATTAAGTATGAAGGGTTTTATAATTTTTTAGATTTTTTATCCATATCTATAATGTACAAATCCTTTATCCATATTCACAATTTTTCTTAAAGTTTTTACATGTGTGTAATTTTGTTTTAGATTTTAACTTCAAATTTTAACATAAACATCAATCATTAAACCAAATTCCATTACAATTTTAATTTCAAATTTTAACATAAACGTCAATCATTAAACCAAATTCCATTATACTATAAAATATTATCTAATGAGAAAATATTTAATTCCCTAATCTCTTTTATTAAGGAATTCTGTAAACTGGATTGTACACCGTCAGATCCCACACTCTAGATAACATTAAATGTTTTGTAGGTTTTGTAGCCTGGTTTTTATTGCTCCCTCAAGGTTTTAGCACAAACATCATGGTTCTATCTTCCTCGTTCAAAGAAAATAAAGCGTGCAACCTACTGCTTACAAGAAAAAATTGCTCCACGAAGAATACAAGCAAAGAGAGGGGATGCTAAGTCAACGGGCATACGATCTCGCAAGGGTTACTCCATTATAGGTATATTCTAGCGATACAGTTTGAGGGATGGCTAAAAAATGTGTATGTAGGGTGATGGGATTTGGATTCAGTGAAATGGCAAAATACGCAGCGGAAAAATTGAGTACTGGGTCTCAAAGATTTAGCGGTTCTCAACATAAACCTCAGTCCAAAAATTCCCAAAGCCAGCAACAGAACGAGAGGATGAATCTACAAAAAACAAAGGCACTAGCCCAATAGAGTACAAAAAAACAATCACAGGGAAGCCAGTGTGGAGCACTGGTCAAAATTTTCTCAGAATCTGTAGGGCTTTCCAAGAGAGCCAAACGCAGAAAGCGGCGAGAATGGAAAGAAGCCATGAGAGTATTGGAGAGACATTCTGATAAAACTAATTCGGAGGGGAGAAAAAACAAGCATATGATGAAAATACAATCACAAGGAAGCCAGAGTGAATCACAGATCAAAATGGGCTCTGAATCTGGAGGGTTTTCCGAGATATCCAATTGCAGAGAACAGGTAGGATGGGATGAAGTCATGAGAATGTTGGAGGCCCGTTCGAAGGGACACATTACATTATCCAATGATAAAATAACAGTTCTGAAGGTTGTTTCAAGAGGGGAATTTATCTTTCTTGCAGGCTCTACAGGCACAGGCACAGGTAAGAGCTATCTTATTGATTTTGTAGTAAAAATATAGAAGGAATTGCATGGTCCAGGCTCCGTCTTTGTAACGGCCTCAACAGGGATTGCATCATGCCATTTGAATGGCATGACTCTACATTCCTTTGTTGGAGCTCCATCTTGTGTTGTGACTCAGGAACAACTATTGAGAATAATTCAAACAAGCCAATAAACCACTCAAACAAGCCAAGAACAAATCCTGAGCAAACAAACAAGCCAAGAACATGTCATTAATTCAATGTTGAGTTTGAGCAGTTCAACCATTTTCCATTGATTAACAATAGGCCTGGTGTTATTATTTGTACATGGGGAAGTTTTCCATGTTTGATAGAATGTAAGTTCTTAGCTAGACATTGCTCAATAATGCATTTACATAAGATAGGGTACTATTTGAAAAATCTATATGAATCCTTAGAATGTGGTGCATCCATTATTAAAAAACTCCTAGAGTTTGTTTTTTACCGAGAAAATGTGCATGTGAAT
The DNA here is from genome assembly GCA_010110895.2 of Picea sitchensis. Taxonomy (NCBI): domain Eukaryota; kingdom Viridiplantae; phylum Streptophyta; class Pinopsida; order Pinales; family Pinaceae; genus Picea; species Picea sitchensis. The sequence goes on along the minus strand of SNQJ01S0066294.1, from coordinate 37,016 downwards.
GAATTGATCATTTACTAATTAAATCATTTTTTAATTCATTTTCCTCCTATCCCAAGGTCACAAAAGTCCTTACATGTGTGTTAAATCGCCTTGATTTTGATTTTGAGGTAGAAAAAGTCGGATAAAAAGTAAATTGATGCTTATTAGGTACCCACATTCTCATTACGATTTGGAAATACTTGCAACATCAAAATATATCACAAATAGAACTACTAGACACTGGAAAACATAAATATATCTCTAGGCTAGTGATGGAACCATTTGAGTTCTTTTCCTTCAAGAAAATTTGGAAACAACATCAAAACTACAACATCTTCAATCATGAACTCTACATGAGCTAATGCAAAGAAATAAACATTTTTCATAGGGTCTTGGCCCCTTGGCCTACTATAGTTGGGTAAATGACACAAAGGAAACAACTAGTTGCTTTAAGGACATTAAATAAACTATCAGATAGAGCCTTTTGTAGCTTAATAGAAGAGTGTTTACAACACCATGAAGTGACTATAGAATAGAGAATCTAATAGTGTAATACAAGGATATTTCCCTAGGTAAGTAGGTGATATTTTTAGCAATATCCACATAATGTGCACCAACAAATTGAGCCACAACAAAGCCCCCACAGAACTAGATGTGTTGTAAAACTAGACTATTGAAAAAGAGTATTGCTATGCTCATTAATTGACTTATCTACAAAAGAATGTTGGTCTAAGTAGTACAAATGGAAGTGTTTTCTAGAGAGGTTCTATAAACAAAGGCATGCCATGAATCTCTCATTAAATCAAGGAAGGAAAAAAAATCTAAGATTAATTTCCTGTGTGTACAAAAGCACTAAAGAAAATAATGCATGCAAGGTAAAAATGACACTAAAGCAAGTGCGTTGAAGTAAGCAAGTGCATTTTCATATGAACCAAAACTTATAGATAGTTTCAGTTCACATAATTTGATAGATACATGAATGAAAAACAACTAAACGTGTTTTTCCACCCTATCTTTGAATTTTGAGTTGCAATATTGGGTGATAAAACTATTTCATGTGATGGGAAATATCATAAGGTAGAATTGGGCCTCCTCAATTAGGGATATAAGTTAAGTTAGAGTGGTTACAAAATCTTGCAAACTAAGAACATCACCTTAAATAGGCTACACACTAAGAAAATCACTTTAAATAAGCTACAAACTAAGAACATCACTTTATTTATTCAAAACATATGTTACACCTATGACAATGTTCTATTCTATGATATACATTTATTTTCTTTAAATAGTGATAGTGCCAAGTAAAAGGGTGGCACTAAGGTGTCTTCTTAACATGGGCAAGAAAATGTGCTTACCCTAAAGTAAATCCTCCATTGAAATCTGTTGTTTTCATTCTCCAAGAAAATTGTGTTACCTAGTGGATTTGGTGTCCATAATGTCAATTTGAAGATATCAATTCCTTCAAGCAAATCAATCTCCCAAGTTCATTTCCACAAAAATCTAAGCCATCGATCTCTTATCTAGGAAGCATGTTTTCTCATCAATATCCAACATTGATGTTGCTAGGAGGTCGTCCAACAAAATATGTGGCACATGCCTCCAAATGCACAAACAAGTTGCCACTCCAATATTTGTAACGTGGCATGGCATGAGAGGTCCATGTGCATGAATAATATCCTCAAACTGCCTATGACATTCTGACCAATGCCTTGAGAGTTGTAATATTGCATCGAGAGTTGTGAACGAACTCAGGTGTTGTGAAGATACCTTGGGAGTTGTGAAGATACGAATCAATAACAACTCTCGTATTTGTTACTTAACAATGTACTTTAATCTCAATTGATCGCTCCCTTTTGACATGTATAGGCCACCTTTAACTTTCTACCATTTCTTCTCCTTGGGTTCATATTTCCGACAAGGGTAGTGTTTTCATTGAGTTAAAGTTCCACCTTTCTTGTTCATTTTTTTGGGCATAAAGTCCAATTTGGTCTGAGGGCATAAAATCCAAACCGAGCAACATAATGTTGTTCTGTAATCTCCCGCATGTATGTTTGGCCAAGGCCCATGCAACTACACTAGCAAAAAACACCCGACGGAGTGTTCTTGAAAATCGAGCTCATCTTCAAAAATTGCACTATGCCTCATTGACCAAAACCTTAGTGGTGGAGATACTCCAACAAATGGATTTTTGATCGAAGGAATGATAGCTTAGGGGCCCCACTAGATGAAACCCAATTCTCTTAATCCAATGCAACCGACGGTTCATGCATCTGAGTCCTGGTTTGAGTTTTATCGTGAGTTTCAACTCGCCTCCTCAAGCCATTTAGGGACATGTGGTCAATTTGGTCCGAGGGCATAAAATCCAAACTGAGTATCATAACAGACTTTTGTAAGATCCCGCAAGTCTAATTGGCCAAGGCCCACGTGACTACACTAGCAAAAGACCTGACATAGTGTTCTTTAAAATCGACCTCCTCTTCACAAATTGCACTATGCCTCATTGACCAAAATCCTAGTGTTGGAGATACTCCAACAAATTGTTTTCCGCTCGATGGAATGATATTGTAGGAGCCCCAATAGTTGAAACCTGGTGCTCCAAATCCATTGCAAGTGACGGTTCGTGCATCTGAGACTCAGTTTGAGTTTTATCGATAGTTGTAACTCGCCTCCTCAAGCCATTCAAGGACATGTGGCCAATTTGGTTTGAGGGCATAAAATCCAAACTGAGAAGCATAATGTTGTTCTGTAAGATCCTGCATGTATGTTTGGCCAAGGTCCATGCAACTACACTAGCAAAAAATGCCCGACAGAGTGTTCTTGAAAATCGAGCTTATCTTCAAAAATTGCACTATGCCTCATTAACCAAAACCCTAGTGATGGAGATACTCCAATAAATGGATTTTCGATCGATGGAATGATAGCTTAGGGTCCCCACTAGCTGAAACCCAATGCTCTTAATCCAATGCAACTAACGGTTCGTGCATCTGAGTTCTGGTTTGAGTTTTATCGTGAGTTGCAACTCACCTCCTCAAGCCAATTAGGGACATGTGGTCAATTTGGTCTAGGGGCATAAAATTCAAACCGAGTAGCATAACAGAATTATGTAAGCTCCCGCAAGTCTATTTTTCCAAGGCCCACATGACTACACTAGCCAAAAAGACCTGACATAGTGTTCTTTAAAATCGACCTCCTCTTCAGAAATTGCACTATGCCTCATTGACCAAAATCCTAGTGTTGGAGATACTCCAACAAATTGTTTTTTCGGTCGATGGAAGGATAGCGTAGGAGCCCCAATAGATGAAAACCGGTGCTTCGGATCCAATGCAAGTGACGGTTCATGCATCTGAGTCTCGTTTTAAGTTTTATTGATAGTTGCAACTCGCCTCCTCAAGCCATTCAAGGACATGTGACCAATTTGGTATGAGGGCATAAAATCGAAACCGAGTGGCATAATTTTGTTATGTAAGCTCTCGCATATATGTTTATCCAAGGCCCATGTGACTACACTAGCAAAAAACGCCCGATAAAGTGTTCTTGAAAATCGAGCTCATCTTCAAAAATTGTACTATGCCTCATTGACCAAAACCCTAGTGACAGAGATACTCCAACAAATGGATTTTCGGTCGACGAAATGATAGCTTAGGGGCCCCACTAGCTTAAACCCAGTGCTCTTAATCTAATTCAACTGACGGTTTGTGCATCTAAGTCCCAATTTGAGTTTTATCGCGAGTTGCAACTTGCCTCCTCAAGCCATTTAGGGACATGTGGTCAATTTGGTTTGAGGGCATAAAATCCAAACTGAGTAGCATAACAGACTTACGTAAGCTCCCGCAAGTCTATTTGGCCAAGGCCCATGTGACTACACTAGCCAAAAATACCCGACATAGTCTTCTTTAAAATCGACCTCCTCTTCAAAAATTGCATTATGCCTCATTGACCAAAATCCTAGTGTTGGAGATACTCCAACAAATTGTTTTCTTGTCAATGGAATGATGGCGTAGGAGCCCCAATAGCTTAAACCTAGTGCTCTAGATCTAATGCAACTGATGGTTCGTGCATCCGAGTCTCGGTTTGAGTTTTATTGATAGTTGCAACTCACCTTGTCAAGCAATTCAAGGACATGTGGGAAATTTGGTATGAGGGCATAAAATCCAAACCGAGCAGCATAATGTTGTTTTGTAAGCTCACGCATGTATGTTTGACCAAGGCCCATTCGACTACACTAGCAAAAAATGCCCGACAGAGTATTCTTGAAAATATATTTCATTCTTTGATTGGAATGCAATCATTAGGTCCCCATGAAGCCTTGATATTCTTCAACAAAACACAAGTCCTAGGCATAAAATCCAACTCAATCACCATGGTTGGTGTTTTGTCTACATGTGCATATTTATTAGCTCTGGAAAAAGGTAAGCAAATCCATGGAATGAAAACATTGTTGGTTATTCCTAGACTCACCATTCCCATGAAATCACAATATTCTTCAATGAAATGTAGGTTATGCTAGGAATAAAACCCAATTCAATCATCGTGGTTAGTATGATGCCCACATTTCTGGATTAATTAGCTCTGGAAAATGGTAATTAGATACATGGTTATCTAATAAAAATAGGATTTGAATTTATTGTTGTTGTTGGAAATGGTCTTATAGAAATGTAAAGCAATTATTTTTGGTTTGGATACATTAGTAAACCATTGTTTGGAATTAAATGTAGCAAACACTTACTCCATGGTGACTTGGTGAGGTTCCTCAACTTGTTAATGACATGAGCCTTGCTAAGAACCAAATAAAATATTCCAACACCATAATCAAACATAATGCATGCAACATCTTGCATCCATGGTTATTCCCTTTACATACAACAAAATAAATGTATGACTGTAGAATAGAGGAGAGTTAAGGTGACATCCAACTTCTAATTGTCAAGAAGAATGAGCATTTAGAGAAAACATGGATAATCATTAATGCATAATGTTATGAATTATATCAAAGGTTATCCTTTTGACAAGTGAATAATGTTATGAATGTTATCAACGAAGATCCTTTAGAACCATGGTCATTATGAATGTTATCAACAAAGATCTGATGATGAACCAGTATTTTACTTATTTATATCATATTGCAATATCTATTTTCTCATGTGTGACTAAATGTTGCCAACTACTTGAAACTTGTACTCCTTCCTATGTTAGTCATGTTTGGCCTTGTATTTTGCTAGACTCTTCAATAACATATCTTTCATGATAGTGCATATGGATGAATTTGTTGGAATTGGTGGCCTAGAAGGCAAATATATGTCACTCTATTTGTTACTCCCTTCTTGTGTTTGATCACTAGATGAAATTGTTGTAGGAAACCCCTTCCAACAATAGTGTCTTGTTTTGTTGGGGCATGCTTTGTGCCTACAAATATTGTAGAGGTTGAAAATTGATATGAATTATTATTTCATTGCCCATGATATCATGCTTCCATTTCTTAACCATGACTTGCACCAATTCCCAAATCCCTTTGTCATAAGTGCAATAATTCAAAGTGGAAGCTTAGACCTTTTGTTGATTGATAACATATTAATTTTCCTCTTTTCAACATGGTTCCCATTGCGGAGGGTGATGCATCAACTTAACTCAAATGGTTGTCTCAAGTTTTGAAGTGGAAATATTGGTGCATTTTCGATTTTATGCTTCAACTTATCAAAATAATATTGTTGTGCTTCTTCCCAAGGGAAAACATGTATTTTTTAGGTCAACGCATGGAGTGGGGTTGCTATTTTGGAGAAATAAGCAACGAACTTCATCATTTACTGGGTTTCCCCAACAAAGCTTCCTACCTCATGCACATTCCTTTGTGTAGGCCATATATTATTGCGTCTAATTTTCTTTGATTAATATTGAGTTCACACCCTCCCACTACATAATCCAAATAGATTGAGGCCTTAGACAAATTCATATTTATTCCAATTCATCAAAAGTTGATTTTGTTTTAGAGTTTCAAGCACTTGCTACAAATGCAACATTTTCTCATCCCAAGCATATTTTCCTCCATCTTTGCCTTCATCCTCTGAGATTGCCTGTCTCTTTTCATTTTGTTGATCACATCTACCATTTCTCTTTTTGCAATTTGTACAAATAAACGTATCTTCATTTTTTTGTTGTACGACGGTCTCTGCCAACTTATCCTTAGGTTCTTGACTATCCTCTTTTCCTTTCCACTTCATAGTATGTTGGATATCGTCGAAAAAGAAGTATTATTGAACGATTCCATGTGATTCTTTTCATTATTGAATAAGTCAATAATCAATGGGTAAATCGGTATCTTATTCAAAAACAATGGTGAAATTGTTCCTTCATCAATCAATAATTATGATCTTTGTGAAAGATTATGGTCATCCAAAAGAAAGGGTTTTAATTTTTTGAAATTAGGCTTGGATACCATCATTATTACTAATAGTTTTTATAGGACATGGTACTTAAGCTCTCTATAGGTTATTGATCTTCATAACTCTATGTTCCTTATTCCTGTAACATGTGATTCTGAATATGTCACCTCTTCATTATCTATGGTATTAGCTTACTTGTTATATTGGGTTTGAACATATGTAATATACCTAAGTTGTTATGCTTCAAGTACGATACTAAGTTTCCTACTGCATGCTTAGTCATTCAGTAAACAAATCCCATATGAGTGTAACTTATGGATATAGCTCATCCCATCTTATGAATCCTAACTTGTAAGCAGGTACCTATTCTTTCTATGTAATTAGTCACCATATCGAATAGAGACCAATGGTATTCATAGTATAAGGTAAGTAAGTAAGAACCAATGTGAATGAAATCTTGATTTTAGTCATATTAAAGTTGAACAAGAGCTGAATGGGATTGATAAGTTGGTGTACTCATATCCACCTAGTTAAATAGGGATATACAGGTAATAGTTAACCCCTATGATACTAGTGTTAGCATGATAGAGCCCACCATTGTTCCATATAAAAGAAGGTATACATAATAAATACTAGTCTATTGTTCCTGCTCTAATCATTATACTTTATTTGACCATATACTCTTGACAAAGTTGGTCTCTAAGATGAGCTTACTCTATGATACTAGCTTACATAGAATCAAGACTACAAGCTATTGATATGAGCTCATTCTACTGTATTAGTCTAAAGTAGTCATACTTAATTGATGCAATATGAGTGTTTACCATTGAATCTGATTGAATATAAGAGTTAATACGAGTCTACACTTGTCACTATGATAGCAGTATATCCATATCATATTGGTGTTAATTATACCAAATACACGGATTTTATTGAGTTAGATATGTGAGCTTATAGTATTGAATACGAGGAATAGAAAAAAATAATGATGATTATTGATATAACATTGATTAGGGGAAAGAGTATTGTTTCAATCCTTATAATAGCTAAGAGTTAAGCTAGTACCTTCTTAGTACTATCATATTATGTAAATACCATGGATGTAATACTAGTACTAATAGTAATAATGATGATAGAACTGGTAGGATAAGTAGAGTATACATCATAACACTGTGATATTGATATACAAGCTTCACCTAGAACTAAGACCATTGAATTGCTTGTACTAAGAGCTTGAACAGTACGAATACCATAACTATTGAATCATCTAAGTTGCTTTGTATAAGAACATAGTGTTCTGCTTATGTTCTAATCATGATAGCTCATATGTTATGAATAAACGGGACCTTGTTACGAGCTTAGTACCATTTATTGACCTTTTATGAATAAGTAAGAGCCTAATCAAACAAGATCTGAATACTAATAGTAAATGTATGCGAGTTTGCTTTGCGGGGACTAGGTCAAATTGATACTTTTTGCAAGATACTTTTTTATAGTTCTTTGTGCTTGTCTAGGAAAGTGCTCTGATACTTTTTGCAAGATTCTTAATATGCAAAATGAACAATAATAAAGAAGTAACAATTGTGATAGCTAACAAGAAATGAATAATAGTAATTGAACACGCAAAATGGAAAATCTGATATTGATATTGGAATTTATAACAATGTTCACAATGCTACTTTGAGGGGGAAACCTTGAAAAGAGTAGAGCTCCAATACAATGTAAAATACATCATGCCTTTTACATAGCTCTTTACCCCTATAAATAGCTTCTAGAAAACCCTAACCATAACCAATAGTGGCCCCTACATTAATCACTGAGCCATATTACATTATTGAATGCCAACTACCTAGTAAGTCTTATTTCATGAGGCCATGTTACATTATTGATTTAACACACCAACTACCTAGTTTAAATGAGGATGGCCACCTTACATTAACATAAGTACCAGTAACTAGAGGAGTTAGGGTGGGACCCTATCACTATTGATGATTTGATTGATTCCATTCTACATTGTGGAGTTTAAGTGAAGCTTGACCAGTACACTTTGGGAGGCTTGATTAGGGTTAGATGCTACCACGGGAACAATGGTATAGTTGAAAGATTTTTTTTGGAGAATGCCTAATTGGAATCTCAATCCTTGAGAATTATGTGATTATAATCATTCAATGTATAAAGGCTTGAAAATCAGTTTTTGGAAACATCTTTTACACTGATTGTCGAATTTGAGAATTATAACAAATCCCATCCTTCTATTAGATTTAGTTGAAATGTAATGACCACTGTAGAATGGCCCCAACATCAGTATATGAAAGAGTTTCTAGGTCAAATGTCTTACTTCAAAATAATGTGGTCAAAGGGATTTATTTGTCTTGGAAAATATAGTCAACTATATTTTGGAATCTAATATCTCCCTATAGCTGCATAAGATATTTGCATTTATTCAGTCTACGTGTGATATGTTGTGGGATATTTTGTCAACATCAGTATCCGAAACAAAGTTTCTATGTCACATGTTTGACTTCAAAATAATATTCAATGAGATTTATTTGTCATGGAAAATGTAGTCAACTGCATCTTATTGTTTAGTTGTTGCCTATTGTTACATAAAGAGATTTGCATTTATTCAATCCTATTGTGCCATGTTGTGGAAGATTTTGTTAATATTATTTTCACTTTGAACTTAATCAAACATTGACTTGAAATTATATATGTGCGTTTTTATGATTGTTAATATGTTAGCACATGTTCTTAACCCTTTCAGTCATACACTTTACTTAACATAGACATTGTTGTTGATTGTTGTATTACCTAATCAACTTCACTTTATTTACCCTTTGAAATTTTCATGTACATAATTATCCTTGGTTATGTGTTTGAGTATGATACAATCCCTATATAAATGTCCATGTTTTATTTGCTATACATTTATTTGTTGTTATTTTGAAAATCTGCTCAATCTGAAATCTCCACCTCAGGTCGATGAGGTCATTGATTTGTCAAGTAGAACTTTGATGCTTGGGACTGATCTGAAGTATTCAAAAATGCCCTTGCATATATCTCAAATCTGTCCATTGTTAGTCTAGGTAAGTTCAAGAAGATAAAAACCAAAAAATACTTCCATGTAGACCCGGAAATTGCATTCATTAACAGAGAAATATATCAGCACATTTTAGAAGTTCCATTTAAGGCATGCCAAATCACTTAACATTTCAGCATTGTTGTCCCAATCAATCAGCATATCAAACAACCATGAAACTTGCTCAAAACACATGAAACCAGATCTGAAAATCATGACAACAATGATACAACTCCTTATTATCACAATATGGAGATAAACTATGATACCGCAGCTTTCGCATGTTAATGTAATTGTTAATAATGATCATTCTTTAGTAATTAGCATTTACTTTATGTAAATACATAGTAAATTAAGTACTTTAGAGTTAATAATAAATAAACGAGAAGAGGTTATGTAATGTATTTTTCCTCTTCACTTGTATAAATGTAAGAAGACATATTATGATTTAGGAAGAATAAAATCTTGATGGTTCTCTTCTTATGTGTACGGTGTTCTCTCTACTTGATGGTTCTCTTCTTATGTGTACGGTGTTCTCTCTATTCAGTCTCTGTATACATTGTTATGGTATTAAGCCAGGGTGAGAAGAAACTAAGGCTAAAAGTGAGTGAAGGCCTAGGGACTTACTGTGCAGTGATGGGGTTGGAGGATTTGTTTTACAGAGGAGAGTGAATGGGTAACCTTACTAAGGAGTCGTGGTTTTCTTTGTTGTATGGATCTGGTTTTTTTTAATTCATCGTAAAAAGGAGTTGTCGTAGCACTATATGAAGGAACTGCCATTTTTTAATTCACTGTACGAATTTAACAACACCATACAAAGTCATACCTGCATGTTTTTTATGCCACCTTATGATTTCTTATAGCTGTTGTGATACTCGTACAAATTGACAGCTGTCATACTAGTTGACAGTGTCGTACGAATTTGTTCTAATTTGCCTTTGTACGATTGACTTTTTAAGAAGTCATATTTTATTTTGCTGTACAGTCACGTTTTTTTTTTATTGGCCCAAATACAGATTATCTCCAGTGGACTGTACATTGAATTATTTTGAAGTTCTTGTACAGTTGGTGTAACATCATGGCCAGGGTAGAGTCTTGTGTTTACATATTACTAATATAAGTATGGTGTTAATTACTGGGATAAGTTGTTCCCAGACTCTTCCGACCGAGCTCAGGATACGATTCAGTCTTACCTACTTCTTGAGAAAGAACATTTGTGCAATATTATGATTGACGGTAATCACAAGTCTAATGGATAAAATTTTAATACATCGAAACATTGAATGCTTGCAATGTTGGAGTACAAGTGTTTGGATAGACTGGTATTGAGAAAAGAAATCTGGAGTGAATTTGATGTAGATGCCCAAGCAAGGTGTGATGTGAAGAGTAGACAGGCTATGATGCTCATTACACTTTTTGTCACGGATGAGACACATTCACCCCTGGGCAGAATCTTTAGAATTTGCATGAAACCTTTGATAAAGGTAGGGCTGTATTCTTGAAGAATATTTTGTTTTCAATTAAAGAAGAAGAGCATGATTCTCTCCTAGATCATTTATTGAGGATTATAGATATTCGAGATCTATTAAAGGCTATTGATAGGAAGATGAAAGAGGAAGATCTTGTCATCATAACATTGAAGAGTCTGCTCTCGAAATTATTTTATTGAAACATTGAATATTACTTCTAGTATTGAGCTAATGTTTGAGTAACTTAGTAATAAACTTTTATGGAAAGGCAAGTGGAGGAAGCAATTTGGAAGTAATAGTGGGCATGAGGGATGATTTTAAGGATGGAAATTTATTTTAAAATGTAGAAACCTTGACGAATATTACTAATCATTCATATGCCAACTATAAATGATTGGCGATATTTTTGTAAAATTATTCAAATTTCTAAGGATTTTATATAGTTTTTATAAAATTTTGGCGATTTTTAAGGTAAAATAATTTTATCCTATAGAATTTGGGCGAATCATTTTTAA
>SNQJ01S0066294.1:6219-25503 GCA_010110895.2 Picea sitchensis | reverse complement strand
ATTTTGGCGATTTTTAAGGTAAAATAATTTTATCCTATAGAATTTGGGCGAATCATTTTTAAAATAGCGAATCTCATTTTTGGAAAAACCATGGAAAATTAGCCCATGAGCGAAATTTAGCCCCTAAAATCATCCCTGGTGGGCATGACACTTCAAAGGTAGCCTTCACAGTGAATTTTGACAAGCTTGTGGATAACTCCAGCTTGAATGAATTTTATTGATATGAGCCATATATAAATACAATGAGATATGATCTTTGGTTTCATCTTTCCACATGTGTGATGACTGTTCCTATTCACTTATGACTCTTCATATTTCTCAATAATAAAATTTGCAATAATATTTACAAGACACCATAATCCCTAGGATTAGGTATCTAACAATCCCCCTCGCCCCCTCCCCCGCCCCAATCCGAAGGGATGTTTGTGAGTCCAAGAATCTTTCTAAACTTTTCAAACTTTTCTCTTCCAAGTGCTTCGGTCAAGATGTCTTCATTTTGCTTACTTGTGGAACAATCTATCAAATGAATTGTCTTGGCCTCTACATGATGTCGAATTAGATGGTACTTTGTGTTTATGTGCTTTTTTCGATCATGGGATCTAGGATTCTTGGCCAACTTGATTGCAGAAGTGTAATCAATCAAAAGTGGAGTAGCATTTACTTGTTTCTTTTGCAAATCCTCTAGTATCTTCTGGAGCCACACAATCTCCTTTGTTGCCTCTGAAGCAACCACATACTTTTCCTTTGTAGTAGGTTTGGGATTCTTTTCACACTTGATTTGGCATAGTGAATACCACTCAAATCAGTAGCTTGAGATAGAGCTCTCCAACCTTAAAATGGAGGATTTTGCGACTGTTGAGGAGTACATTTCCAGGTTCAAGAATCTGAAACCAAACTAGGTCAAATTGAGTAGTCCCCGTGAAGCTCTCGTATATATATGTATATATATAATGGTAATTAGAGGGTGATAGAGAGGGTAAGTATTGTATACATCCCAGTTCTTCGGATTATAGTATTTATTAGGGAAGAGTAGTTCATAACGGGGTTGATCCCTGAGAACAAAGCAGTGAAAACTTAGATATGCAAATATTATAACTAGTCTCTATGGCAGCAGCATCGTAGATCCCATCTCTTGTATCGACCGCCACCGGGAAAGGAGACCTTGTTTCACTAGAAAAGGAGACCTTGTTTCACTAGAGTGGAAGTTATTTTCATGGAGTAAGGGGCCATAGAGACTGCCTTTTTTTGAAGACTTAAGTGTTATTGGACTAGTTGTACCTCCTTGGACTGAATTATCCTTATGAATCTTTGTTCTACCATCTTCCATAATGCAACCTTTACTAAGAGTCATTTCCATTAGTGCTCCTTTATGTCTTTTCAAGACAATTTCCTACCCATTAACTATCAATACAGGTTCATAATCACTAAATAAAATTTGAAGAGATAATCCCATTACCTCAAGTGTTTTCATTGTATATATACCCTTGTTTGATCCTGACATAAGGCTATCTTCATGCCTCTTTTCTATTCCTTATTTTGCAATCTTCAATTTCCTTTTGTCTTCGGACTGTCTGCCATCTTTTTTCCAAGTCCTTCTGCCTTTGTCATCTTCAACTTCCATAGTAGTCTTCAATAATTGTCCATCTTCAGTGTCTTTGAACACATGTTCAATTAAGAAATGTTCTATTACATACATCTCTTCTAACAGCTTACATAAGGACTAGGGTTTCATGTGGAGTTCTCACCTTCTTGCTACATGGATTTCAAGCATACTTCTAGAGCTTGTGATGGAGCACCCTAGGGTTTCCTGGTTGATTTGGCATGGTTTTGGCACTTATTTTCATTTATTCATGATCTATGAGGAGTTCTACACAAGATTTGAAAATTTACTCAATCAAATTCCTGAGGACATTAGCTTAAAGGATGGTGTGATCGTCCTTCTTCAATACACAAAAGCCTTTGAGGGGGAATTTGGATTTATGTTAAGGGACAAGTCCCCAAATATCCTTGTAGAAGCACAAGAGCATGCTTCTAAGATTGAAGAGAATCTTCTAGCTTCTCAAAACTTTACCAAGCCTAAAAATTTACAAAATGTTGAGCCTGCTCAAAATTCTATGACACTTTGGCCCAAAGACTTGAGAAAATAGTAACTGACTTCTCATAGAATCAAAGTCTCATAGAGATATTTTATCCCATAAATCAGAGCTTTGTTTTGAAGATACTTTCAAAGGAAAATTATCAGGATTGTCATATATATATGCATGTGACAATGACCCTTTAGATGCTTAGAGGATTGACCTAAAGAAGGGGAAAGAAACATAAAATTTCAATGTTGGGCCAACCTTTAATGATTACCTAAGTTTGGTTCAAATTGAAGTTCTAATTTTGAATTGGAAGAGAAATTTAGGGCCAACCCCTTGAGGAAGGTTATGTGCTTATGTTGAATCTCTTATGCCCATGTGTAAATGGATAATGGTTCTTTGTTTGCTTAACTGGTAAAGAAGGTAATTCCTTGGATGTTTTTGTGGGCTCTTGATTGTGATATGACGTTATCTCATTTTGAAGCCCACATTCCCACATGTAAATGAAGATGTTGGGTCTTTCTTACATGCTTGGTGAAGGAAACCCTAGCCCACTTGAAGAACGGTTGAAGATTGTATAGCTTATTTTGAGAAGAAAAGAGAGCATTGAAGGACCTTTGGAGGCTAGATGTTGCACCAAAGCCCCTCTTTTCCCCTCATTTGATAAAATTTTGTTGAAGTGTCTTGTGTTATACTTAGGTGCATTTTTTCGAGATTGATCCAATCGATGTTTTCTCTTTATTTTTGGTGGATGTTTCATGAAAATGGGTTTTCGTAATTCTATGTGCCTTATCTTAAGCGTTTTCATTATGTTGCATGTGATGTTTCTTGGGATATCTTGTTGAATGCTCTATTAGAGTAATAGTTGCATGTTAACTTTTTCTCCTTGAATAATCTTGAAACCCTAAGGACGGATTGAGATTGAGCATCCCCTTCCCTTGTTTTATCCATCTTAACTCATTGAATCATTCAAGGTTTTCCTTAATGGTTAGGAGTGGCTATCCTCTTAAGGATTTTCTTAGCTAGGGTTTAGTTCTAGGGATTAGAAGTGGTTATCCCCCTAGGGTTTAAAACATAGTTGTCGTGATCTTGTGCTAGTAGCTCTTGAAGGGATAGGACGACACCTAGTGTTTATGAGGGGATAAACTCTAGGGTTTTCTCTCCTAGGAGGTTGACCTAGGATTATGAGGTGATAATCCTATGATAGACTTTCAGGTCTTATTTTTCCCTTGGTCTCCATTGAAGTGCTACATATGACCAATGAAAATACATTGATCTTGAGACCTCCAAGTACTTTCTTCAATAGTCTAAAGCTACCCAAATGCATTTTTCTCGGACTTCACTCTCTACATTGAGATTCCTTGCCCTAAGTCCCAGCAATATTAATTGATGGAAACCCCCTTCAGTCGGAGGAAAGCTGGCTTGAAGTGAAAGAGGGTTGGTGAGGTGACAGGGGCCTTCCCTCTAAGTTACGCATGATTGCACTTGAGATTTCATACTTTAGCTCAACAATTGTGAGTTCGTGTGATAACACACCTAAGACATATCCTAGTGATCCTAAACCTCAGTAGACAAGACCCCCTTTACCATTGGAAGTTAGTCCTCCTACTCAACCAACCTTGATATGGCTAGTATCTTAGCAAAGGTTAATGTACCCGTCCCTCTCAGTATTGATATTGTATTTTTTTTAAATACCTACAACACAGTCGTTATTGCGACGTCTTGGAGTGTCGCTCCCATAGCAACCACGTCAGAGCTGATACCTCTTCATGTCTCTCTTGCCACCTCCAAGACAACGCTCTTATCGTCGCTCCCATAGCAACCACGTTGGAGATGATACCTCTTAATGTCACTCTTGCCACCTCCAAGATGTCTCTCTTGCCACCCCCAAGACGTCGCTCTTGCCACTTCCAGGACGTATCTCTTGCCACCTCCAAGACGTCTCTCTTGCCACCTCCAAGACATCTCTCTTTCCACATCCAAAACATCAATCTTTCCACCTCTAAGACGTCACTCTTGCCACCTCCAAGACGTCGCTCTTACGAAGGCTATATGGGGTTTGGATAGTCAAATCTGAGATGACACATGTCTGCATGAAACGTCGCAATAAAGACGATATCTATGTCGTCGGAAAAGTGACGTCATGTGAAATGATGTTTGAGGGGGTCTATTGTTTGTTATTCTCCCGACAATATAAAGTGGAAATTGTGTCAAACGCGTCGTTGTAATTTGACTCAAATGTACTAGTGTTTGTGCCTATGGTTGGGTGACAATGGTGTAGCATTTTCTATGGTGAAACGAGCACAACATTCTAACATCTTGTCTCAGTTTGGAGAGAAGGGTGGCTCACTAATTGGATTTTGATGAATAATAAAATTATCCTCAATATGTGCTTCAAGTATCCCTGTTACAACTCCATATTCTATCTGTGATATGACCATGTTCTGGGATGATCCAAAGAGTTTGGAAATCTGTGTTGGATTGACAGCTTGTTCTATTTTTAGGTCGTTGATTGGAGTCTACTCACCAATCTTATTGTTTTCAATTCCTTTATCTGAAATTCTCTTTGTACTTCCTACATCTTTTCAATGGTGGTTCATGATTGTGGGGTAGTTTGTTCTAGAGCCACTACTAAATATGATCAAATTTTCCACGCTTTTTCGTTTCTATTGCGACATTTTTTCGTTGAAATTGCCACGAAAGTGAGTCTTAATTTTCGTCACTCTATCGATGACCCAAAACTCATCGTGGAAATATCCACGAAATATGGTTTCCACGTGCCATTCATTTGGTAAGAATTTCTTCGTGCTTTTTTTTTACAAACATTCATCTATATAGCGACAAAAATCCATCTATATAGCGATAAACATTTTCTTTTGTTGCCACAATAATGTTATATTTGCCATGATTTTTCGTCTCTATATAGACGAAAAATCATGGCAAAACATAAATGAAAAGTTTGTGTTGCCACGAGAATGTTATATTTGCCACTATTTTCCATCTCTATATAGACGAAAAATCATGGCAAAACACAAATGAAGATTTTTTGTTGCCATGACTTTTTGTCTCTATATAGACGAAAAAATCATGGAAAAACACAAATGAAAAGTTTTGTGTTTCCACGAGAATGTTATATTTGCCACGATTTTGCGTCACTATATAGACGAATGTTCATGGAAAAACACAAATGGACAGTTTTTGTTGCCACATGAATGATATAGTTTCCACGATGTTTCATCGCTATATAGAGAAATGTTCGTGGAAAAACACAAATAGAAAGTTTTTGTTGTCATGAGAATGTTATAGTTGCCACGATTTGTCATCTCTGTATAGACGGATGTTCATGGAAAAACAAAAATGAAAAGTTTTTTGTTGCCATGAGAATGCTATATTTTCCACGATGATTTGTCGCTAGATAGATGAATCTTTGTGGAAAAACACAAAGGAAAATATTTTGTTGCCATGATAATGCTATATTTTCCACAATGATTTGTCGCTATATAAACGAGGGGTGTGGGTTTAAAAAAAAAATCTATCTAGGGAGATTTGGAGAATCAACCAGTCTTAGCCAGGGGGAACGTACAACCTCTGTGAGTCAAACCAAAAGTCAGGATGAACGAGATGCTATATGATCTTGTGAGTCTAGCTAAGGCAAAGACAAAAGTCAAGATGTAAGTCTAATGCAAAATTCAGGGGGAATGTACAACCTCTGTGAGCATAGACAGTCTAGTGCAAAAGTCAGGGGGAATGTACAACCTCTATGAGCATAGATAGACTGGCAAAAAATTTAGGGGGAACGTACAACCTATGTGAGCCTAGTCAAGCCTTGTGAGCCATGATAAAAATTCAAGGCATCTAGAAAAAGTTAGGTTAAACGTAAAGTTCTTATGATTTAGAAACAAACAATATTCCTTATATTTCAAGTGATGTAAATGTATTGATCTAGTGCAGTGGAAAGTGTAAAATTGTCCACCGTGAAGTGAAATTTGAATTGCCAATTTGAGAGTCAAGTTGAACGAGTTGTTAAACTCAAGTTGTAAAAGGTCAAGTTAAGAGTCAAGTTGAATGAGTTGTTAAACTCAAGTTTTCAAAGTTCAAGTTGTAAAAGTCAAGTTGCATGCATGGCATGCATGCATGACAAGTTGTAGCGTAGTTGTCCAGCCAAGGCAGTGATAAGTTTCTCCATGAAAGTGTTGGTATATCAGTTAATAGAGAGGCAGTATATTAGTTAATAGAGAGGCAACATATCAGTCAATAAAGAGGCAGCATATCAGTCAATAAAGTACCATTGGTCATATCCAATCAAAACACTCAATCATAACAAAATTTATAATCATAGAAATAATCATAAGAAGGTATCCAATCATAGAAATAATAATAACAAGGTATGCAATCATATCAATAATTAGCATTTTCATAATCAAGTTGAATTCTTACATAAGAAGAAAGGCACGATTGTCCAATTAGACCTAGAAGAAGAGAAAATACTTGATGATATTACAACTCAGTACACACAAAATCAACTTTGCATATTAGTCGATACAGGTTGTGAGTTGCAGCTTACACAAGCTGTGAATATCAGTTGATACATACTGGGAGTTTCAACTTACACATGCTATGAATATCAGCTAATACATGCTACGAGTTGCAACATACACAAGCTGTGAATATCAGTTGATACAGGGTGTGAGTTGCAGCTTACACAGGCTCTGAATTTTTGTTGATACAAGCTGTGAGTTGCATTTTACATAGGTTGTGAATATCATCTCATACAAGTTGTGAGTTGTAGCTTACACGGGCTATGAATATCAGTTGATACAGGATGTGAGTTGTAGCTTACACAGGTTGTGAATATCAGTTGATAGAGGCTGTGAGTTGCATCATACACAGGCTATGAATATCAACTGATATAGGTTGTGAGTTGCAGCTTACACAGGTTGTGAATATCAGTTGATATAGGCTATGAGTTATACCATAGACAGGTTGTGAGTATCATCTTACATGGGCTGCGAATATCAATTGATACAGGATGCAAGTAGCAGCATATATATCAGCAGTTATATTAGTCCAGAAAAGACAAAAGTTTAGCACTCAGGCAGTGCACAAATTCTTCCACAGTGCTGGTATACAATAGAAATATTTATCAGCAAGTTTATGAGTCTGTTACAGGTTACACATCTTAGTCTAAGTCATATTAGCAAGCTCGTTAAGAGAAGAATTTCATGGTAGAATATTTGTAAGTTATTATACATTACTAATGCAATAAAAGAAGATTGTTTGTTGAGATGACGATTGTCTACTTGAAAGTCATGAAATGTAACTACATCCAACAAGCATGGTTTAACTAGAATGTAAGGCCTTTTGATATTGATCTCATGTTATTTTATGTCATCGCTCATGATTTTAATTTCTCATTATTTATCATAGAGATATTTTTTCTATATTTAGATGCTATGTTTGAGGATTCTTTAGAGATGTGAAACCAGATTTGCACAAAGCCATTTATTCATGGTAATGAATTCACATTGGAGAATCTTGATCTCGAGTCAACAGTAATTGAAGAGACTTTCACATTTCTTATTTTGCAATGAAGATATGTCTTGGTAAGACAAATGAGTTTCCATAGGCCTACCATTTAATATAATAAAACCAATGGGATAAAACCATAGGCCTACCATTCTAGCCAGGGAGATTTTGAGAATCAACCAGTCTTTTGAGGTATTGACAAAAGCCAGGGGGAATGTACAACCTCTGTGAGTCAAACCAAAATTCAGGATGAACAAGATGTTATATGATCTTGTGAGTCTAGTTAAGGCAAAGACAAAAGTCAATATGTAAGTCTAATGCAAAATTCATGGGGAACATACAACCTACGTGAGCATAGACAGTTTAGTGCAAAAGTTAGGGGGAACGTACAACCTCTATGACCGTAAAAAGACTAGTGAAAAGATTAGGGGGGTACGTACAACCTCTGTGAGCCAAGTCAAACCTTATGACCCATGAGAAAAATTCAAGGCATCTAGCAAAATTTAGGTTGAACATAAAATTCCTATGAGCTAGAAACAAACAATATTCATTATATTGCAAGTGATGTAAATGTATTGATCTAGTGCAATGGAACATGTAACATTGTCCACCATGAAGTGAAATTCGAATTGCCAAGTTGAGAGTCAAGTTGAATGATTTGTTAAACTCAAGTTTTAAAAGTTAAAGTTAAGATTCAAGTTGAATGAGTTGTTAAACTCAAGTTGTAAAAGGTCAAGTTGTAAAATTCAAGTTGCATGCATAGCATGCATGCATGACAAGTTGCAGTGTAGGTGCCTAACAAAGGCAGTGATAAGTTTTTCCATGATAGTGTTGGTATATCAGTTAATAGAGAGGCAGCATATCGTTCAATAAAGAGGCAGCATATCAGTCAATAAAGGACCATTGGTAATATCCAATCAGAACACTTAATCATAACAAGATTTATAATCATAGAAATAATCATAGCAAGGTATCCAATCATAGAAATAATAATAACAAGGTATGCAATCATATCAATAATCAGCATTTTCATAATCAAGTTGAAATTAAGAAGAAAGGCATGGTTGTCCAAGTAGACCTAGAAGAAGAGAAAATACTTGATGATATTACAACTCAGTACACACAAAATCAACTTTTCATATTAGTCGATACAGGTTGTGATTTGTAGCTTACACAAGATGTGAATATCAGCTAATACAGGCTACGAATTGCAACTTATGGCTGTGAATATCAGTTGATATAGGCTGTGAGTTGCAACATACACAGGATGTGAATATCAGTTGATACAGGTTGTGAGTTTGTCGCTTACACATGCTATGAATATCAGTTGATACAGACTATGCGTTGTAGCTTACACAAGTTGTGATTATCAGCTGATACATGTTGTGAGTTGCAGCTTACACAAGCTGTGAATCTCATCTGATACAGGCTGCGAGTTGCAACATATACAGGATGTGAATATCAGTTGATATGGGTTGTGAGTTGTAGCTTACATATGCTATGAATATCAGTTGATACAAGTTGTGAGTTGCATCATACACAAGATGTGAGTATCATCTTACATAGACTGTGAATATCAGTTGATACAGGTTGTGAGTAGCAACATATATGTCAGCAATTATATCAGTCCAGAAAAGACAAAATTTTAGCTCTCAGGCAGCGCTCAAATTCTTCCACAGTGCCGGTATACAAAAGACGTATTTATCACCGAGTTTCTAAGTCTATTACAGGTTACACGGTCTGGTCTGAGTCATCTTGGGAAGCTCATTAAGAGAATAATTTCATGGTGGAATATTTGTAAGTGATCATAAATTACTAATGGAATAAAAGAAGATTGTTTGCTAGGGTTTTTCTCCCTATATAGGGTTGGAAGAGATGATGATTGTTTACTTGAAATTCATGAAATGTGAATTGCTTTCAACAAGCATGGTTTAATTATAATGTAATTCCTTTTGAGATTGATGTCATGTTATTTTATGTCATCGCTCATGATTTTAATTTCTCATTATTTCTCATAGAGAGATTTTCTCTAGATTTAGATGTTATGTTTGAGGATGCTTTAGAGATGTGAAACCAGATTTGCACAAAGCCATTTTTTCATGGTAATGAATTCACATTGGAGAATCTTGATCTCAGGTCAAGAGTAATTGCAAAGACTTTCATATTTCTTATTTTGCAATGAATATATGTCTTGGTAAGACATATGAGTTTCCATAGGCCTACCATTTAATAGAATAAAATTAATGGGATAAAACCATAGCCCTACCATTACTAATAGAATAAAACCAATAGGCTAACTAGACTATAAAAAACATGTCAAAACCCTTACCTTATCAATGTCCTTTATCCGGGTCCATATTCCCATACATCTTGATAAGAGTTGTCCATGAGTTTCATTTCCATCGCCAAGACCTGCAGAAATCATCAAAGACAAAATTTGTATATGAGTAAATAACATATAAGCAAATAAACAAGCATTTAAACATGTAAAACACTCTAGAAATACTAAAATGGAATACCTTAATGATCTTCTCTTTGTTTCAATAATAGTTTATTCTCTACTAAACAAGGCCAACCACATGAAGGTGGAAGCTCACATGGCCCCTCCCCCCTCCTCACATCGCTCTCAATTCCCCATACCCAATAAATGATTTCTTTTACATAGAAAACATATAAACATTCATGCATAAGTAGGTAAGTCATCAAGACATATAAACATATAAACATTCATTAATAAGGAGGCAATTCATATAAATATTCATTCATATTAATAACGATAATGACCAAAATACAAGTCATAAATTTATACAATCAGTTTTTTTTTTTTCTTTTCTTTTTTTTTTAACCCACGAGTCGGATATCATCATCCTCATTTGTCAATGTATTTCTTGTGCCTTGTCCTAGTTGTGTTGATTTTGTTTCCATTCCCTCACATACCATACTTATGGTATGTTGATGAGCAGGGCATGGAGGCAGTTGCAAATGGGCGTCAGCTGCAACAACAAAAACGGTCATATTGATATGCTAAAATATTATTCAAAGAACTATTTCATTAATTCGAATAACAATATAATATTTATCTTTACCTGTCTATCTAGCCATGACAAATGGTGTTTTCATTGCTTGCATCATTTGTTCCTCTTACAATTCACCCTCATGAGCTACATGCTCTTCCATTGAAAGAAGAAACGTTATAAGTATGTGTCAGCAAATAAATATCTATAATCATAATACATACTTTTATTTCTAAAGCATACCTACTCGAATGGCTAGTCTGCTCCCCAATATCTTGCGACGGGCCCTCCCCACTATCAATTAGTAGTTGTTCATGAGTACTGCTACCCTCACTAATTTAGTTTCTCTCCTACTTAAAACAAACATAAACATTTAGTTATTGGTGATATAATCAATCATGAATAGATTTTACAAGTATACTAAAATGATGGCCTTATTGATTTTATTTACCTGCATTTTCATAATTGGGGAGATTGGCGTCCACCCCAATCTTTTTCGATATTCAACCACACTTTGAAAACCAAACTTGAAACCAAGCTTTAGGTCTTCCTCGGTGGCAAGGGATTTGAACGTATTTCCCTGCAATGCATAACATCATTAAAATTGCTTATAATAAAACAGTTATTTGTTTTCTAATGTTAAATAAATATTCGCCAAAATTAATCATTTAATTCTTACGATTCGTGCTCTTAGTTTTCTATATCCACCCTGGCCCAGTTTATGTTTCCCGTGGTTTTCCATTCTAGCCTTTGTTTCTTTGGAGGTGTCAGGCAACCTATGAAAATTTTGACATATGTTCGATGTCGCAATTGTTATTTAAAACAAAACAAAAAAAATGAGCATATTTCACTAAAAATATGATATGTGCCCTACCTTGCTTTACCATGTTGTGGTTCTTTTCCTTGTCTTTTTAGTGAATTTTCCTTTGCATCCTCTATCAGTTCCTTCCACTCTTTCTCCCAAACCATGGGAGGGCGCTCATACTTGAGGTTTTCTTCCAATCTTTGCCTATACTAGGCCCTGGTATATTTCAAACTCTCGCCAGCTAAATGGGTGACCACTTTTTTGTTGAATGTATTTCCAAACAAGTTTACCATATGGATTATCAGTTCATCTTTCAAATTTCTATCTTGTCCATTCCACCTTTTGTGAATGGTGGGGCCAAAAATATCCAATGCCTTGTCATTCAAGTTCCTATAGAATACATTATTTCCTGCAAAAACATTATGATCATTAATTTAAAATAATTTTGACATTCATGTTTTTCAATTACATGATAAAAATCAATCAATTAATTAATAAATACCTACAATATTTTGTATCTTTATTGGAGCACGACCATCATCCACCAGAAAGGTGACATCTAGTGATCTCGTGTTTTTCACCTGTGTCTCTCCAGGATAAGCTTCCTCGCAATCGACACTAGGTTCATCTCCAACATCATGTTGAGTCTCAATGTATGTATGGCCCTGCTCGGGCATGTCATGCTACTCAAAATTAGTATGCTCATCATTTGATTCAAGGCCAACCTCAGGAGACTCAAAAAGCCTCACTAGTATGTTATGTCAATGTTATGGTTGCACTGGAGCATCACTTCTACCAATAAATTTCCTTGTAAGTTGTCCACTCTCGGGTTTTAAAAATTCCTACAAAAGGAATACTTGACTTTATCACATCATATAAAAAATATAAAACTAAAAATTATAACTGAATATATGTCATAGCTGATTAAATTATGTAAAGATGCCACGTACCCCATAAGAATGTATTTGAGCTTTCAGCTCATTAATTCTTGCATTGATCTCCTCTATCATGGGTCTTCTTCTAATCAAACCAAGTAATTCTATGTTTTCCCTTTCCAGGGCCTTCTTCTAATCAAACCAAGTAATTCTATGTTTTCCCTTTCCAGGGCCTTCCTAACAATTTCCATTGGATTTGTCGAATAAAAAATCTCTTCCTCAATCACCTCATCATCCACATTGAGTGTGGACTACAAACATCAAACAAACAATTAAGGAAATTAATTTTAACATTAAATAAATTTAGTTATTGTAATCATATTTAGTTACTATTAACATTTACCTGATGTGGCACAACGGGTGACTTTCCACGGTCACCCTAGACGGATGTAGCTGCAGGTGACTTTCCACGGTCACCCTGGATGGATGTATCTACAAGTGACTTTCCACAGTCACCCTGACATAATAAATCAATCAATAAAAATTATGAAAATAATTGTAAGATTAAAAAAAAATAGATATTGTAATCATATTAACAACTATTATATAAGCATAGAGAGGCTTTTGCACTGCAACATATTAGATATCAATTTTGGGATTAATTGCGTAGTGTAAGTCTTTAATCTATGACCCATATCCATGAGTATATAGGTCATAGATTAAAGACTGGGATGGATGACCACCTGGGAAGTCTTGGTTACTGGGTGCAAGCCCTAGAAGTGATGATTGATGCTATGTGATTCATTTCGCTAGTTTCAGTCCCATTTCTTCACCCCTGGGGGCATCACCTGATGCAATGAGTGCTAAGTGGACTATTCAAATCATGAGAATTATTGGTCAGTTGCGACTAATACTCATGGATATGGGTCATAGATTAAAGACTTACACTATGGAGTTAATCCCAAAATTGATATCTAATATGTTGCACTGCGAAAGCCCCTCTATGCTTAAATAATAAGAGTGAAGAGAGCTCTAAATAGATAGTTCATAAGGCACAATACTTGCTAAGGTTTTGAAAATGGGGTAGCAAGCTAAGTGGGCTTGATTGTGGGGAAAACTCCACAGTTAATCATGCTTGAGCCAGAGGCATCTTGGGATGGGTGACCACCTGGGAAGTCCTGGTTACCGGGTGAAAGCCTCAGAAGTGATGATTGATGCTATGTGATTCATTTCACTAGTTTCAATACCATTTCTTCACCCTTGTGAGCATCACCCAATGCAATGAGTGCTAAGTGGACTATTCAAATCATGAGAATTATTGGTCAGTTGCGACTAATACTCATGGATATGGGTTGTAGATTAAAGACTTACACTACGCAGTTAATCCTGAAATTGATATCTAACTATTATATAATAAAATAAATTGTTATTACATCGAAGTTTACCTGTTCGGAGTTTCCTCCATACTATGCAGGCATCCGGGCATGATCACTCTGCTACAATACAAGAAGCAAGAAAATTAATGCAAATGGTTCATTTAAATGGTATATAAGATACTTACCCCCACAGTAGCATCGCCTCCATCTATTTGATTCAAATTGTAATCGATCAACAACTCTTCACCTACAATTATTGATTTTGTTGCACATATGAATATATGATTTCCTTCACACCCCTCAAATATGCAATTTGATTGCTTTATTGTTGTCCCTAGTTGTGTACTATTTATAAATCCCACAATGTTTATGAAAACTTTTGGTCTTCCATCAATACACATAGCCACCCCTTTGTTTTGATTGTTGTCTACTAGTTGTATATAATGTGCAGCAACTCTGCATATCTGCATACTTCGAGTATATCGAACCAACATCAACCAGTGATTGTATTTTAAGCATGGTCCAACATACTCCATCAATTCAGTTATAGTTCCATATTTGACCTTTATGTCTTCCATGGAAAATAGCCCCAATCCATGTAAGGAAGATGGAGAAATGTGATACATCCTCCCACTGATGAAGAAATATGTGTCCAATTGAGGTATCTCCTTAGGTACCCATGGTTGCACTAGATGTTTATACCTCAAGGAAAACTCAATGTCACATATGCTCTCATCATCATAATCACATGACCCTCCTTCGGCAACAAAAAATTTCATGCGTCTACGAAATCTTCTCCATACCTTTTCAGCTCCAATTGATCTAGAACTGTTAGATCTAGTACAATACGTCTCACTTTCAACCTCTCCTAGTATATATTGATCCTCAGTCGAGGAAGATAGATCTGATAGTTACCTATTTGGTGGTACCTATACTCAATAAAATGAGAAAATAAGTTAGTGGGCTAAGTATTTTGGAAGAGATAACGATTGTTTACCTGAAAGTCATGAAATGTGAACTGCACTCAACAAGCATGGTTTAACTAGAATGTAAGGCCTTTTGAGATTGATGTCATGTTATTTTATGTCATCACACATGATTTTAATTTCTCATTATTTCTCATAGAGAGCTTTTCTCTAGATTTAGCTGTTATGTTTGAGGATGCTTTAGAGATGTGAAACCAGATTTGCACAAAGCCATTTCTTCATGGTAATGAATTCACATTGGATAATATTGATCTCTGGTCAAGAGTAATTGCAAAGACTTTCACATTTCTTATTTTTCAATGAAGCTATGTCTTGGTAAGACAGATGAGTTGCCAAAGGCCTACCATTTTGTTAAATTTGATAGCATCAGCAATCCTTCTCCAATCAGAGGCAAGATGGGCCACCCTGAGGCTAGCCAGGGAGATTTTGAGAATCAACCAGTCTTGTGAGGTATTGACAAAATCCAAGGGGAACATACAATCTCTTTGAGTCAAACCAAAAGTCGGGACAAACGAGATGCTTTATGATATTGCGAGTCAAGATGTAATTCTAATGCAAAATCCAATTGGAACGTACAACCTCTATGAGAATAGAGAGTCTAGTGAAAAATTCAGGGAGAACGTACAACCTCTGTGAGTATAGACAAACTGGTGCAAAATTCAGAGGAACATACAACCTCTGTGAGCCTAGTCAAACCTTGTGAGCCATAAGCAAAAGTCAAGGCAACTAGCAAAAGTTAGGTTGAACATAAAATTCATATGAGCTAGAAACAAACAATCTTACTAATATTGCAAATGATGTCAGTCTATTGATCTAGTGCATTGGCACATGTAACACTATCCACCATGAATAAAATTGAATTTCCATGTATAAGAGTCAAGTTGCATACATTGCATAAGTTGCATAAAGTTGCATAGTTACATGTTGCATGCTGCATAAAGTTGCATAGTTGCATGTTGCATAAAGTTGCAGAAAGTTGCATAGTTGCATAAGTTGCAGAAAGTTGCATAGTTGCATAAGTTGCATAGTTTCATAAAGTTGCATAAGTTGCATAGTTGCATAAACTTGCATAAACTTGCATAAGTTGCATATTTGCATTAAAGTTGCATAAAGTTGCATATTATTTCTGCAGTTTGAATCAGAGATTGAGTAGGGATGAAGAAGACATTGTTGTTTCTTTTTAGTATAGTATTTCTGAAA
The DNA here is from genome assembly GCA_010110895.2 of Picea sitchensis. Classification (NCBI taxonomy): domain Eukaryota; kingdom Viridiplantae; phylum Streptophyta; class Pinopsida; order Pinales; family Pinaceae; genus Picea; species Picea sitchensis. Next base: position 9,640 of record SNQJ01S0066294.1, on the reverse strand, counting down.
AAAAAATTAAGAGTCTCGTGAAGATACAGTCTTCCTTGCTGCTCTAGGGGATAAAAACCAGCATTTTCATAATCAAGTTGAAATCTTACATAAGAAGAAAGAAATGGTTGTCCAAGTAGACCTAGACGAAGAGAAAATACCTGATGATATTACAACTCAGTACACACAAAATCAACTTTGCATATCAGCCGATACAGGGTTTGAGTTGCATCTTACACAGGATGTGAATATCAGCTGATACAGGCTGCGAGTTGCAGCTTACATAGGCTACAAATATCATCTAATGCAGGATGTGAGTTGCAACATACACAGACAGTGAATATCAGTTGATACAAGTAGTGAGTTGCAGCTTACATAGGCTGTAAATATTAGTTGATATAGGCAGTGAGTTACAGCTTACACAGGCTGCGAATATCAGTTGATACAGGCTGCAAGTTGTATCTTACACAGGCTTCGAAAATCACCTGATATAGGCTGCAAGTTGTAGCATACATAGGCTATGAATATCAGTTGATGTAGGATGTGAGTCAAGACAAAGGAGATGTTTTATGATCTTTCAAGTCAAGATGTAAGTCTAATGCAAAAGACAGGGGGAACGTACAACCTCTGTGATCATAAACAGTCTAGCGAAAAATTCAGGGGGAATGTACAACCTCTGTGAGCATAGACAGATTGGTGCAAAAGTCAGGAGGAACATACAACCTTTGCGAGCCTAGTCAAGCATTGTGAGCCATGAGAAAAAGTCAAGGCATCTAGCAAAAGTTGGGTTAAACATAAAATTCCTATGGGCTAGAAACAAACAATCTTCCTGATATTGCAAATGATGTAAATGTATTGATCTAGTGTGTTGGCACGTGTAACACTATCCACCATGAAGAAATTCTAATTTCCATGTATAATATTCAAGTTGCATAAGTTGCATAAGTTTCATAGTTGCATAAAATTGAAAAAGTTGCATAAAGTTGCATAGTTGCATAAAGTTGCTTAAAGTTGCATAAAGTTGAATAAAGTTGCATAGTTTCATAAGTTGCATAGTTGCATAAGTTTCATGTTGCATAAAGTTGCATAGTTGCATAAGTTGCATGTTGCATAAAGTTGCATAAGTTTCATAGTTTCATAAAGTTGCATAAGTTACATAGTTGCATAAGTTCCATGTTGCATAAGTTGCATAAAGTTGCATAGTTGCATAAAGTTGCATAAGTTGCATAGTTGCATAAGTTGCATAATTGCATAAAGTTGCATAAAGTTGCATAAGTTGCATAGTTGCATTAAAGTTTCATAAAGTTGCATGTTGTATAAAGTTGCATAAAGTTGCATAGTATTTCTGCAATTTGAATCAAAGATTTAGTAGGGATGAAGAAGACATTATTGTTGTTTTTTAGTATAGTATTTCTGAAAATGTTTTTGAAGAGTCTCGTGAAGATACATTCTTCCTTGTTGCTCTAGGGGATAAAAGCCATCATTTTCATAATCAAGTTGAAATCTTACATAAGAAGAAAGACATGGTTGTCCAAGTAGACCTAGAAGAAGAGAAAATACATGATGATATTACAACTCAGTACACACAAAATCAAATTTGCATATCAGTCGATACAGGTTGTGAGTTGCAGCTTACACAGGCTACAAATATCAGTTGATAAAGGATGTGAGTTGCAGCTTACACGGGTTGTGAATATCAGTTGATACATGTTGTGAGTTGCAACATACACAGGTTGTGAATATCATTTGATATAGGTTAGTTGCAACTTACACAGGCTACGAATATCAGCCGCTACAGGCTGTGAGTTGTAGCTTACATAGGCTGTGAATATCAGTTGATACAGGTTGGGAGTTGCATCTTACATGGGTTGTGAATATCAGTTGATATAGACTGTGAGTTACAACATACACAGGTTGTGAATATCAGTTGATACAGGCTATGAGTTGAAGCTTACACAAGCTGTGAATATCAGTTGATACAGGCTGCAAGTTGTAGCATACACAAGTTGTGAGTATCAGCTTACACAAGCTGTGAATATCAGTTGATACAGGCTGTGAGTTGCAGCATATATATCAACAGTTATATCAGTCCAGAAAAGATAGAAGTTTAGTACTCAGGCAGTGCACAAATTCTTCCAGAGTGATGGTATACAACAGATGTATTTATCAACAAGTTTATGAGTCTGTTACAAGTTACACAGTTTGGTCTAAGTCATCTTGGAAAGATTGTTAAGAGAAGAATTTAATGGTGGAATATTTGTAAGTGATCATACATTACTAATGCAATAAAACAAGATTGTTTGCTAGGGGTTTTCTCCCTGTGTAGGGTTTCCCCAGGGTATATGTGTTGTGATCTTGCATGCTGGTAAATTCTTATGATTTTTGTTATTTTGGTTTATGGAGTATAGTAAGCTAAAATCAAAGTGTTAAAGAGTTTAAAGTAATAATCTGCATATTATATCCAGCTCGAAAATTCAACAACTATAACCCCCATTCCCAAAACCCCTCAACCTTATCACCATTGATCCTTATAACATGGAATTTATTAAGGACTACCAATGAAAATGAAATAGAAAGTCAGGGAAGAAAACCTGCAAAACCTCCATTTATTTTTAATCTATATCTATGTCGGTCCTTCAAGCTATTTTTCTATATCATACGCCTTTAGCGATAGTTATGAAACCAATTATTGGAGAACCAAGTACAATGATTCCTTGTGCATAAAGTGGCCACCCGTTAGTTGGTCTAGAGTACATTTAGATTGCAAACAAAGTGACCACTTACGGGCTTTGTCTAGAATACACTTAAATTGTAAAACAAATAGAACTTCATGGAGAGCAATTGCAAACAAACGGAACTGTGCCAAAATAGTTCATGTAATTTATAGTTTCAAGCCATAGTTAAAGTTATGATTGGGTGATGTACAATAACTAAAAGGTGTGTCAATAACTGATGTGGGGATTCTCTATGAGAATGAAGGGTGTGTCACACCTAACGTTGATACTCTACAGAGTCTCTTCATCCTTCACAATGTAGAACTCTTTGCACCCCTGTCCTCCGTCTCTCAAGCGCAGAATTAGAAATTTGGGTAGTAAAACTAGCATCGAGTGGTTTCTTAGCCTTTATTTCAAACTCTATCATAGGGTTGGATGGAATTTCCATGCCGAGGGCATCAAAATCCCCCTCCCGCACAAATTTACCAAAAGTGAAGTTTCAAAAATTTCAAAATATAGTTGATATGAAGAGAATCGAGTTTACAAAGATATTGTATGATACATTAACAAGAAGATCTTGAAGATCCATTATCGATTATGGCGGAATGATGTAAGGTTTGGTCGGATAGGGCTCCTCCTCTGTTGTTGTCCAAATGTGTGAGTTGCTCTGAGAGTCTTGGAATGGGCGGTCAGGTTTTGTTGCTATGTGCTTAGTCTTTGAATGAGTG
>SNQJ01S0066293.1:60648-84383 GCA_010110895.2 Picea sitchensis | reverse complement strand
AAACATTTCTACTGGCCGAAACTTTGACAAGAGGTCAGAAAGTATATCAGGTCCTATGTTGTCTGCGCTATTGCCAAATTGACCACTAAGAAATAGGGCCTATACACCCCTCTTCCTACTCCTGACAGGCTATGGGAATCCATCTCAATGGACTACATGTCAGGCCTCCCGTCCACCAAGCGGGGAAATGACTATTTTTTTGTGGTTGTTGATCGCTTTTCTAAGATGAGGATTTTGGTTGCCTACAAGAAGGACATCACAGCAGAGGCCACTGCTAAGCTTTTCTTTGAATGAGTCTGGGAACATTTTGGAATCCCATAAACCATTGTCTTAGATTGGGATAGTCGATTTCTCAGAACATTCTGGTTGAGCCTTTGGTTACTGTTGGACACCAAGCTCACCAAATCCATGACCTTCCACCCGCAGATAGATGGCCAAACCGAGGTCCTAAATCGAATGATTGTGCATATCCTTCGCATGTATAATTCAAAGCACCCTTGAACATGGGATGAGAGCGTTCCCTATGTCCAACATAGATAAAATCAAGCCCTGCATAGCTCAACCGACCATATCCCCTTTCATGTGGGGTTGGGATTCCAACCATTGGGTCCCATAGATGTTGCACTTCCCCTCGTGGTCACCTAGACCGACTCATCTCCTGCTCCAACTGAAGCTGATAAATCCACCCGGTTCATTGAGAAGATCCAACACATCCGCCAACAGGTTTAGGATATCCTACATAAGTCCAATGACAAGTACAAGAAGTTCCATGATCAACATCGGGTGCCACATAAGTTTCAGGTGAGCAACAAAGTTTGGTTGCACTTGCAGAAAGAACGTCTTACAGGACCCCATCAGAAGATTCGCCCACTCCATTATGGGTCGTCCACCATCACCAAGGCCACAAGGGATAATTCTTTTGATCTCAACATTCCTCCTTTCCTTTGTCTGCACCCAACGTTCAACGTGGATCTCCTTTGCCCTTATTTTCCACTATTATTGGACACCTCAGACGTAGCAGAACAACTGAAACCAACATATCTCAACCCCGACTACATAAAACAGGCATCCAAAGACCATATTGTGGACACACAGATAAAGGGAACTCGACAAGAAATGATCCATCTTTATCGAGTCGTCAAAGAAGGGCAGCTCCTGCACTAAGGCAAGTGGCTCACCCAGGGCCAAATTCAACAGAAATTTCCTCATCTGATGGGGGAACTCAACGCAATGGATACCATTACTTCCTATGGAGAGAGTATTGATCTAGGTGGATATCGATGGCCACCCACCTTTTCCAACTAACTCAAAACAATTTTCTAGCAATTTTGGCAATTTACTATTTTTAGCAGTTTTAACTTCTGGGGCCATTTTGAGGGCCTAAATGAAGGGTTTTCTGGATCAAGCTTCTCAATGATAGCTGAATGAATGATTGATCCCCCAAAATGAATATCCTTGATCATACCTTTCCAATGGGATATCATACGCCTAAAACAAAGATTGTATGCAAAAGTTACGACCCGGAGAAGTTGATGTACTAACTTACCCAGACGGGGCTCACATGACTTTTGGCGCTTCATCTCTCAAGGTTAGGTTTTTTGATGTCTAGGGTTTTTGACATTCTTGTTTATTGTAAAAAGGCCTTCAGGGACTCATTGTAATCATCTTCTTGCGAATGAGCGCAACCGTCACTTCTCTTCTCAGAGATAAGCCAACACCATTCCAACAAGCTTGTTTTCACTGCATTTTACAATTTCAGCTTATTTCCTTATTGAATAGAAAACTAGTTTTATTGTATCTCTGTTATTTTGTGTTAAGCACCTATTAATAATCTGTAGTTATTTTGTTCTTCTCATAAGATCTGGATCACGTACACCTCAAAAACTAGAGCTTCTAGAACAATTTGACTTATTTGACCTTCTAGATAACTCATGAGGGTTCTCCAACTTGACAAGGCCATAACTCTCTAACCACGAGGATTTATGTGGCATTCCACATATCATCGAAAATGGTATGACATGTACTATCCATCTAAAATAGTCTTACCTGCAAATATATTAAAAATTCATAATATTGTACACCAATCAAAGTGAAGTCCTTTAACAAATGTGTTCCTTATACATAGACGAGTAAGGACATAGTATTATTATCTAAAACGAGTATAGATTGTCCATACATCACTCAAAACTCTTATTTGTGAAATTTTAAACACGCAACCAAACTGTAACTTCCCAGTACTTCTCAAAGCAAAACAAAATTCATTAAATTTCAATTTTCAGTTGTATCAAAGAAAAACAGGTATGTCAATAAAAATAATTTTTTGAAAAGAAAAAATTTAAAATTTCTTTGAAATTTTAAGACAATTTTTACTAGTAATTAAAATACTACAAGTTTTATATTTATTTGTTCACATTGGCTCCAACTTTATTATTGATGGTTTTAAAAATATAAGTACACACAATGTCTAGGATGCTCATTCTACTCACTCCATTCTTGAGTGGAGAGTTTAAACTGCATCTGAACTACTTTTTTTCTTTTCCGGTGGAGAGTTATCTTGACATAATTGCATGCATACTACTTAGTGTTTGGTTGATTTTGGAACCTCTTATTTTGGTGATTTTCAAAATTGAAACTATGTGTAAGTTACTATATGTTTTTTTGTTGATGTTTTTAATGGTGTTGTATTCCATGTTAAACAGTTTGATGATGTCTCATAATAATTTTATGTTGTGCATCACATGCCTTTATATTTACAATAAAAATGAACAAAAACAATATGACACATAATATTTAAATAACTAATAAAAATAAAACTTCAATGTAAAAACTCATTATAAAAAACATCATTAAAATTTTTTATTTATTTCAGGGATAAGAATGCCCCTTAAATTTATACCTGATCCCCACTCAAAGGAAGATTTACAGATCAGATAAGTCAATTAAAAATATTTCTTTGCGAGTGGCTCGCAGTGCTAGAGGTACGTTGGGGTTTGTTCAAAGGTTCTCCAAACGAAGATTTTGTGCATGCAGACAAGGTGGTGAGAAGCCGTCGAAATATATGACCGAGCATTTAGATTTGAGCAAACACAGTCAAAATGTCTAGAGTGAATGAGACGCTATCAGTCTTATCTTTCCATCTCCACAGCAGAAACGCCCTTCGCAATGTCGAAAACTTTCTCCTCTACGCTTGCAAGCTTAACTATATGATTTTTACTTTGAGCCTTCACCCATCATTTGCATTTCCTTTCTGATATCTGGAGTAATCGAACTTTGTTTGATCTTACTACTGTGGAGTGGATAAGATCTTGAGCAGTTCATTCAATTTTCTGTGAAGTTTTCAGGAATGTCATCTAACGACGGTCTCCATGAACGGCAGTTAATCTTATAATTACCCTTGCCCTGCGCCGATCTTTCTGATGTACAACTTCGCCTTGAATTCCTCATCACTACACCGCCATTCCGGCATGATATCTCCCCTTTCACGGAGAGTTTCTGCAACACAAGAGATGCAAAGGCTGCCTGTCTACTGTCATGCGCTGCACCATCAGAATTAAGCAACTCACATAACTCCTTTGCAGAGATCACTACCTTTAATTGACGCACGCTACTCCCTCTTGCACGATGCTGCAAGGGAGCTGCAATATTAATATCATCTCCATTTGAAACGTTTTTGACATTCATCCTTTTCTCCATTAAGCCTTGCAATTCGCTGTTGCTGTGACTGATGATTATCTTCTCATCATCCGCCTCCACATATTTATTAGCATCGTCGCTCACGCAGTTACCCATTTTACTATGTACACTCCTCACAATCGCTCGTTTAACAGTATCTCCGCAGACTAGTTCTCGTTTAACTGTGTCTCTGCAGACAAGTTCTCTTCTAACAGAGTTGCTATCCATCAGAACAATGGAGGTTGAAGTATATATAGTTGATCATATCTGTTATTAAGGAATACAGATGGGATGGGATTGTGTTCAAACAATATAATAAGTGAGAGCACATGCCCATCTCTGTCGTTCAGGACGTTGCCGATTGTTAAATATTCACTAGGCTTTATGGGAAGTAGGCTGATACCTGTCAATATTCGTTAAACAAATGGGAAATTCGCCATTGCCAGGCTGCCTTACGAATCATCCAGAAGAAAAGTGCCCCCACCCGCCTTCAAAGATTCTTTCACCGATTTCATTCCCCAACACATGAACGCCCCCTCGCGCTTTCAGGGATTCTTCCACCGTATTAATACCCCAACACAGGAACGGATACAGTTTTGTATTGTTGCAGAGATTATGTGATACCCACGTCAAACATGACCTGAGGAGGAGGATGATACGGAAACAGTGTTGGACGTTGGGGCCATTAATGGTTGTTCGTGGACCAGCTAGGATAGGATGAGTGGGGTCGCCATTCCTGGGCCGCCTGTCACCTGGGGTTTTTAAAAGAAAAGCCCATCCCGTGTCCACACATTGGGTTGTTAGTCCGGTTTCCTGTCCCACGTATCATCTTTGGACGAAGCCTTACTGAATTATATTGTAAGGCTTCGTTGGGTTGTTAGTCCGGTTTCCTGTCCCACGTATCATCTTTGGACGAAGCCTTACAACGACCTCCGCTATGTATCATTGTACCGTTGTGGTAGCCAACATGTTGACAATAGCACTCTCAAAATTCTTAATGAACAATCTACTAATATTCGTTAATTTGACGATTTTTTGCACCATTTTGTTTGAATTTCGATGCTTAGACCTTCATATGCAATTAAAATTAGGTTTTCATTCAAGCCACCACATATAAATATATATAATTACATTTTATGGAGGGTCTCAAAACGAATATCCAACCCAGACATAGGATTTATAAATAATGGTGGAAGAAATGAATGTGTTTGGCTCAAATATAAAAGAATTACAACCTACCGCACATCGTTTGGCAGGCTTGCAGTTCGACCAAATTAGATGATGAGTTGTGGTATTTCAAACCTTTTTCTTTTCATAATTTAGGCAATATTATCCCCACTAAATCTTTCGTTCGTTCTCTTTTGGATATATGTGTGATTTACTTTCTACGTATGTTAATTTCTATGTTTAACACTTAGATATGAATGATAAGACACTCTTTTAATTCCAATCGACCGATCTGTTCAAGATTAATCCCAGCTGCATTAATCTCCTTAACTAGACAAGAACCTCCCCGTTGGGAGATCTATAGTTTTGACAATTAGAGGGACCTCACGGAGTTATCGGACCCCTAGGGGATTCGAACCAATCATTCCTCATGCTAATTATTAGAACTAGCACAATTGTTAATTCGTTGTTGGTGATATTTTTGTTCATGACTGCATTGTTTCATTTATGAGAAAATTACGTCTTCATGAGTGCATTGTTTCATTTATATTATGTACACTTTAAAATGCAAACATCTCTTGGAGTAGTTACCATTAAAGTGAGTCATTATCAAACTGACTCTCACCATGATTCTCTGAAATAAACTAAACTATCCTCCCAACAAAATCCCTGCCTTCACATGACTGATTAAGGATTACTAATTCAGGAGGAAGTTGAATAAGCGTAGATAATTTCTTTAGAGTCACTTTGATAGCGTCTCTCTTTGATAGTAGCTGCTCCAAGAAATTTCTACATTGTACATGTACATGAAGGAATATACCTATCAACGTTCACTAGCAATGACTTAGCCACTGTGCTAGTTATTGTTATTTTATGATTTTAGTATTTATTAGTTATTTTTATTTTAGGATTTAAAATCACAATAACTAGTTGTTGGTCAATGCCCAAATTATGAACATAAAAATGTTTGAGATACCGCAACCCATCATCTAAGTTGGTCCAACTGCAGGTATGTAATTGAGCCAAACACATTCACATATTCCACCATTATATATATATATATATATATATTGTCAAATTAATGAATATATATTTTGTTTGATCGATGTTGGTTAAATTATTAAAATTAAATTGTGACAAATATTACTACGCCAATGTATCATTCATCTAAGCTCACACATCTAGTATAGTAGATTGTTCAGGAATAACTTTGAGACTTCTATTGCCAAAATGTTGGCTACCACATAGGTACAATGTTGTAGCAGAGGTCGTGGTCTAGCGATGTAGTAAGATCTGATCTGATCTTGTACCTCCTCCCACTAAGTCTAGTCTCCTAACTGATGGAAAAATATGATTATGCTTCCTTATTTTGAAGTCTACACTCATGCACTCAACATTATTTTGAAAAACGTGTGCACATCTGTAAATACGGTGCCGCCCCACTTATTCTTGGAAATAATAATTACAAGTCGGTGTGATCTTCACGTCTCCGCTGATTTTTCTGTCAGTCATTCTTTCAGTAGACAAATTGTCAGTCAATCAGTCTGATAGTCTGCACGTAAAAAGTCACACAATTACTCAAAAGTTAGTCGAACAACGGTGAAGTTATAAATTGAGTTGATTTCTATCTTCTCGAGTTCAGATAAGTAGTTGAAGAGACAGTCGAATCAATGGTAGTCTTAAATGTTGAGTTGGTCTTAATATCTGTAGGAAGTCTCAGTTAGAGTCCATATAAATCTGAGTTGTTTAGTTAGTTGATGATGCAGATGGATGGATGTTGAAGAGAAGCAGAGTAGAAAACAGAGGTAGAGAGCACAGTCGAGAACCAACAACAACTGAGGAGTGTAAGGAGTCATTGGAGCCAAAGCTCATCTATGTCATTTTATTTTGTATTCGCGCACTCCACTGAAGTTCATTAATATCAAGTATTTTTTGTATTGACAAGTTTCTATATTATTTTTGAGTTTATGTGCTAAGCATAAAACTGTGTTATTCTGCATTCATAAATCATTTCATTAAGTGTGTATATTCACAACACGCAACAATCTGAGCAGTCTGTGAACTGCTTGATTGCCTTGAAAACTCTGTCGTGTAGCCTGTTTGGTGTGCAATATTTGAAATAGTGTTGCATAGATTAGACTGCGCACACCCCTCGATCCAAGATCTGGTATCAAAGCAGGTTCTATCAAAACAAGTTCAAGAGTAGAAACTCTGTTGAAAAGTGAAAATGGCTTCTACCTCAAATCCACAACCTCCCACTTTTACAGGCAAGAATTATGAGATGTGGTCCTTGATCATAAAGGAATTGTTCTAAGTTCAATATGTATGGGAAATAGTCGAGAATGGCTATGTGGAACCAATAGACCAGGAAGCATATACATCCCTCACACAAGTTGAGAAAGATGTCTTGAAAGATCAAAGAAAGAAGGATGCAAAGGCATTTTTTTACATACATCAAGCCATGCATGAGAGAATACTTTCAAGATTTGCATCAAAAAATAAAGCCAAGGAAGCATGGGAAATATTACAAACCTCTTATCAGGGTATGGACAAAGTAAAGAGTGCAAAACTGCAGATTCTTAGAAGAGATTTTGAAACTATGTTAATGAAAGATTCATACATTGTAGATTCATTCTACACCCATGTCATTGGACTGATAAATCATATTAAGTTTCATGGTGAAACCATAGAAGACAAAAACGTTGTTGAGGAGGTACCTAGGAGTCTTCCTCCTAAATTTGATACCCTTGTTGTGACCCTAGAAGAGAGCAAATAATTGAGTCAGTTCAGTCTATATGAACTACAAACTTCCCTCATTAATCATGACCACAGATTGAATAGGTCAAATATTTCATTAGAGAATGCATTTTCTGCATAGTCATCTATAAGCTCTGGAAGAGGAAGGGGGAGAGAAAACTCTAAAAGCAGAGGAAGAAGTTTTGTCAAATATGGATGCATTAGAAATCTTGGAAATACTGGTGGAAGAGGTCAAAACCCAAGTACTAGTCATCCAAGTGGTCAGAGAACTGAAAAATAAAATATTTTGTGCCATTACTGTAAAAAGTATGGACATTATGCATACGAGTGCAGAAAGGGACAATATAATCAAAACAAGAAAAGCCAAGATCAATCAAACAACACAAATAACCAAAATCACCCTATGCTTATGGTGTGTGGTGTATAAATGCCTAATATAGTCTCACTAGTTGAATGAAATGTTGCTCAAGCAATTCCATGTGACATATGGTATTTAGATTCAGGACGTAGNATTTGCATCAAAAAATAAAGCCAAGGAAGCATGGGAAATATTACAAACCTCTTATCAGGGTATGGACAAAGTAAAGAGTGCAAAACTGCAGATTCTTAGAAGAGATTTTGAAACTATGTTAATGAAAGATTCATACATTGTAGATTCATTCTACACCCATGTCATTGGACTGATAAATCATATTAAGTTTCATGGTGAAACCATAGAAGACAAAAACGTTGTTGAGGAGGTACCTAGGAGTCTTCCTCCTAAATTTGATACCCTTGTTGTGACCCTAGAAGAGAGCAAATAATTGAGTCAGTTCAGTCTATATGAACTACAAACTTCCCTCATTAATCATGACCACAGATTGAATAGGTCAAATATTTCATTAGAGAATGCATTTTCTGCATAGTCATCTATAAGCTCTGGAAGAGGAAGGGGGAGAGAAAACTCTAAAAGCAGAGGAAGAAGTTTTGTCAAATATGGATGCATTAGAAATCTTGGAAATACTGGTGGAAGAGGTCAAAACCCAAGTACTAGTCATCCAAGTGGTCAGAGAACTGAAAAATAAAATATTTTGTGCCATTACTGTAAAAAGTATGGACATTATGCATACGAGTGCAGAAAGGGACAATATAATCAAAACAAGAAAAGCCAAGATCAATCAAACAACACAAATAACCAAAATCACCCTATGCTTATGGTGTGTGGTGTATAAATGCCTAATATAGTCTCACTAGTTGAATGAAATGTTGCTCAAGCAATTCCATGTGACATATGGTATTTAGATTCAGGACGTAGTAACCACATGATCGGAAACATATAATTGTTTTCTAGTTTGGATGAGTCAGTCCAAACCAAGGTTACACTTGGAACAAATATCCAAGTCACTGTCTTAGGCAAAGGCAATATAAACATTTTAACAAAGAAAGGAGAACATAAAGTTATGTCTAATGTATATTATGTTTGTGGTCTAAGGCATAATCTGATGAGCACATGAAAACTATTACAGAAAGGATACAAAATCTACATGGAAGATAATCATTATGTGATTATGCATAAATTCCTAAGGAATCAATTTATTGAAAAAATCCATATGACAAGTAATGGGATGTTCCTGTTAGCACTCTGTAAACTTCATTCGGCTGAGAAAATGAATGACAGAGGAAACCTACAAACCAACTTTGAGGCCAGAAACTAGCCTTTCTGACCTGGAGAGGGATCTCTCTGAGACTTTGTCTCTTTACAGATTATGGATTTAAACTATCGGCTAGATTTAACACTTTGATATGATATTTCTAGTTCTATTGGCAAAAGAGAAGAAAGACCTTGGGATATGGATTCAATTTAAGAAAACGATAGAAACAAATGACTTAGTGACTAAACTTGAGAGGATAAAGGATAAATAAGCAACAGTCTTTCAGTTAAAAAGAGTTGTGTGTGGCGAGATAAAAACACATAAAGAAACTCAGAGCACTGCATGGGATGAATTCAGAGTTCACTTTAGAATAAATACAGTCGTCTAAACGATGCAAATCTAGAGCATCGCGTTGTGAATTCCATATTCGAATCACATTCCTATTTAGAGAAAAATAAAGATATGAATATAAATAACACAGGAAAGCACATACGCAAAGAGAGAATACAATACATTAAACTTCCACTGTTAGAATATTTTCATCAAAGTTTCAGGACCTTTGCATTAAGTTTCAATCGAGATCGAAAGCTACATTCAATAGTCATTGTCTACACTATTTTTCCAATCAACCCCTTTTACATGAAAATGATTCCCATATATAGAAAAATAATGTCACCCTTTGCTGCTAGGGTTGAACTACTCTCTCCTAGAATCATGGATCTGGTTTCTTTGAAAGAGAACAATAACCTCAATGGATTTACTAAAAATAGAAAACCCAACTTTCACAAATGATAATCGTAACCAAAATATTCTTTACAATCATTGATCATGATAAAAATTCGACCATATGGTTGTGATAAGGCATCGTGTGCATTTCCAGAATCTATGTCACCCCTGCACAACAAGTCTGCTATGCAACATTAATCTACAACAAAAAATGTAGTGGATTGCGCAACAAACTCGGAAAATAGGCGTTAAATATGACATCATATTTGTAGGTAAGGTTGTTTTAAAGAAAAACCTCTCTATGGTTCTTGAAATTGGTCTCCATAGGGATGGAATACATGTAGAAAAAACATGTCTCGAACAGGAAATCACGAAAACTAAAAAATAGGGCTCAAATATTCCTTCGAATATCCCAAAATATGAAACGGTTTTCAAATATGAGAGAGGTTTTTATTACTTGGTTTGTCCTAGACGCAAAAATCTTAGGGATTTTAAAAATGCCTCTCCATTTGGTCAGAAAATGATCTTTAAGTTGACTACTAAACCAGTCATTTGCGCAGCGCGCCCTGTAGCCTGTGCGTAGGAAAATCCTATGCACGATAACATCCTATGCACGACAGCGTCCTTTGCATGATATCATCCTCTACACGACAACATCCTTTGCGTGACAACATCCTCTGTGCAAAAACATAATTTGTGCGACAACATCCTCTACGCGAAAACATCCTTTTCGCGATAGCATCCTCTACGCAACAACATCCTCTATGCGATAGCATCCTTTGCGTGACAACATCCTTTGCATGACAACATTCTATGTGCGAAAACATCCTCTGCATGAGAACGTCCTTTGTGTGATAGAATATTTTGTGTGACAACATCCTATGCACGACAACATCCTCTATGCAACAACATCCTCTGCATGACAATGTCCTTTACGTGACAACATTCTCTGTGTGACACCATACTCTACGTGACGCATAGCAAATTTTGTAGCGTGCAGTTTCAGATGAAAATGGAAATAATAAATGATAAAGATTCCCTTTGAAACCAAAACTTGGAGATGTTATATGATGCCAGGCATAAAAGCAATATTGGTGCTAACATGCATGCCGTTGCAAACTACTGACAAACCCCTAGGCTTATCTATGAAAATCATGGTGCTAACAACTGGCTCCAATGGGGATGCTATGCTCCCTATGAGGTAGAAAAAAATAGTAAAGTAGGTGCCTTATCGATTAGGTTGTTCCCCAACCATTGAAAAATCTTCTCTGACTTGTCACCTGTATCCGTTGGAAACGCAAAACTGTATCTGCTCCAAACTGAAATATGGAAAATACTGAAAATAAAACTATAGATTGCTGAAATAAATACTCGAATGACCAAGCTTATTCATACTCCTACCTATCGTACTTTACTAAGAACAAATTCCAAATCAAGTAATCCCATATTTCCAATGAAGCCAGTCAAGAAAATGGTTTCTTGACTACAGATTTCTTTCATCGCCTCCAGTCATAAAGTCAAGACTGAAATATGACAAGTTATCCCACCAATTGAAACTGTCCTCATGTTCAAACATTGCATAGATCATTTCAATTGAATATTTCAGCAGAGCTGCAAAAGGATCTTTGCGAGCAGAAACAACTATCACTTCTTTATGACCAACAATGAGATCATCTTTAAATGGATCTTTTTGACTGTTCACATTTTCCATGTCATAAAAACGTTTTTTAACAACATAATTATTTCGACATGAGGATTGTTTGTGGACTGAAGATTCATTTTCTATTGGCAGGATGAACTTTGGACTACTAACCTTGGGCCTGAGATCATAATGCTTGTAACAATGAGCCATGGTAGCCTCATAACCTATTTTATATTGTTCTGAACAAGTTAATAGTACTTCATCTGTCTTCAATTCATATTGTTCTTGTTCTTGGTTATAAAATTCTTCAAAAGGAGATGAATCTTGGCATATCCATTGTGATTTTTTTCCATCTCAAGTTCCATAATAAGCTTATGTAAACATTCTAACTTATCTTCTTGACTACAGATATGACAGGAATCCAAATAATATAATAATGAATAACGAATATCTCCAGACCAATAATTCTTAGGAGACATATCAATCCAATTTCTGAAATTTTGAAGAGAAAAAAGGTCTTCCACCAACCTTGTTGTTTTGCTTGATGAAGTACCCAGATCGAAAGCCAAGATTGCCATTGTGAAGCCAAGAAACTCTTCATACCTTGAGCTCTTCGCACAATGAAGTCGCCATGAAAACCTTATCTCTATATTCTTATGCCAGTGGAATCAACTTCAAACTGATTTTTCGATGTGTGGAGTTGCCAGAACAGAAATACAACCATTGTGTGCCTAAGTTTTTGCTACTCTCAGAACATAGAACTAAAACAATTTCATTCGTCATGAGGAAAATAATAGCAATCGTCCCTGGCAATGACGCCAAAATTTTAACACTCTGTAAACTTCGTTCGGCTGATAAAATGAATGATAGAGGCAACCTACAAACCAACTTTGAGGCCGAAAACTAACCTTTCCAACCTAGAGAGGGTTCTCTCTGAGACTTTGTCTCTATATAGGTTATGGCTTTAAACTCTCAGCTATATTTAACACTTTGTTATGATATTTCTGGTTCTATTCGCGAAAGAAAAGCAAGACCTTGGGCTATGTAGTCAATTTAAGAAAATGATGGAAACAAATGACTTTGTGACTGAACTTGAGAGGATAAAGGATAAATAAGAAACAGTCTTTCAGTTAAAAAGCATTGTGTGTGAAGAGAGAAAAATACATAAAGCAACTCGGAGCACTGCAGGGGATGAATTCAAAGTTCACTTTAGAAGAAACACATTCGTCTAAATGATGCAAATCTAGAGCACCGCATGTTGAATTCTAGATTCGAATCATGTTCCTATTTACAAATATATATATATATATATATGAATATAAAGAACACAAGAAAGCATGTACGCAAACAAACAATACAATACATCAAACTTCCACTATTATAATATTTTTGTCAAATTTACAGGACCTTTGCATTAAGTTTCCATCGAGCTCAAAAGATACATTCAATAGTCACTATCTACATTATTTTTCCAATCAACCCCTTTTACATGAAAATGATCCCCATATATAGAAAAATAATGTCACCCTTGGCTGCTAGGTTCAAACTACTCTCTTCTAGAATCATGGATCCAATTTCTTTGAAATAAAACAATAACCTCAACAGATTTACTAAAAATAGAAAACTTGACTTTGCCAAATCATAATCGTAACCGAAATATTATTTACAATCATTGATCATGATAAAAATTCTACCATATGGTTGTGATAATTCATCATGTGAATTTATGAACACCTTGTCACCCCTGCACAACAAGTCTTCTACACAATAGTAACCTACAACAAAAAACGCAGAGGATTTGCAACAAACTGGAAAAATAGCCGTTAAAGATGACCTCATATATCACGAATAAAAAATGATTTTTCAAAACTAAGAGAGGTTTTTGTATTTAAGCTCATTATAAAGAAAAAACTCTCTTTGTTTCTTGAAATTGTTTTCCAGTTGGCCATAATACGTGTCACAAAAACATGTCTCGGACATGAAATCATTAAAATGGAACAATAGGGCTCAAATATTCCTTCTAATATCCCAAAATATGAAATGGTTTTCAAATATGAGAGAGGTTTTTATTATCTAGTTTGTCCTCGACAAAATATTCTCGGGGATTTTTAAAATTCCTCTCCATTTGGTCAGAAAATGATCTTGAAGTTGAATACTAAACCAGTCATTTGTGTAGCACAACCTGTATCCTGTGCGTAGGAAAATCCTATGCGCAACAACATCCTAAAGTGTGACAACATCCCTTGTGCGACATCATATTTTACGCAACAACATCCTTTGCATGACAACATCCTCTGCGTGGAAGCATCCTTTGCGCGACAACATTCTTTGTGCGACAACATCCTTTGCACGATATCATCCTCTATGTGACAACATCCTCTATGCAACAACATCCTTTGCGCAACAACATCCTTTGCGCGACAACATCCCTTGCACGACAACATTTTCTGTGTGACAACATCCTCTGCGTGAAAGTTTCCTTTACACGATAACATCCTCTGCGTGACAACATCCTATGCTCAACAACATCCTCTGTGCGACAACATCCTCTACACGACAATGTCCTTTGTGTGACAACATTCTCTGTGTGATAACATCCTCTGTGCGACACGTAGCAAATTTTGCAGTGCACAGTGAATTTTACAGCGTGCGGTTGCAAATGGAAATGGAAATAATAAATGTTAAAGCTTCCCTTTGAAATCAAACCTTGGAGATGTTAGATGATGCAAGGCATGAAAACAATATTGGTGCTAACAAGCATGACTTTGCAAACTGCAAACAAACCTATAGCCTTAGCTATGAAAATCATGGTGCTAACAACTGGCTCCAATGGGGATGTTATCCTCTGTGTGAAGTAGAAAAGAACAATAAACCAGGTTCCTTATCCATTAGGTTGTTCCTGAACCATTGAAAACTCTCCTCTGACCTATCACCTGTATCCGTTGAAAACCCAAAACTGTATGTGCTCCAAACTGAAATCTGAAAACTATTGAAAATGGAAACTGTAGATTGTTGAACTAAATACTCATAGAACCAAGATTATTCATACTCCTACCTACACTAATTTACTAAGAACAAATTCCAAATCAAGTAATCCCATATTTCCAATGAAGGCATTCGAGCAAATGGTTTCTTGACTGTAGCTTGCTTTCAGCTCCTCCAATCATAAAGTCAAGAATGAAATATGACAAGCTATCCCACCATTTGAAAATGTCCTCATGTTCAAACATTACATAGCTCATTTCGATTGAATATTTTAGCAAAGGTGCAAAAGGATCTTTGCGAGAAGAAACAACTATCACTTCTTTATGAACAACAATGATATCATATTTAAATGGTTCTTTCTCATTGTTCATATTGTCCATGTCATAAAAACGTTTTTTAACATTTTTATTTTGATATGAGGATTGTTTGCTGACTAAAGATTCATTTTCTATTGGAAAGATGAACTTTGGACTACTAACCTCAGGCCTGAGTTAATAATTCTTGTAACAGTGAGCCATGGAATCCTCAAACCCTCTTTTATACATTTATGAATGAGTTAATAGTACTTCATCGGTCTTCAATTCATATTGTTCTTGTTCTTGGTCAGAAAATTCTTCAAAAGGAGATGAATCTTGGCATATCCATTGTGCTTCTTTTTCTATATCAAGTTCCATAATAAGCTTCTGTAAACATTCTAACTTATCTTCTTGACTAAAAATACGACATGAATCCAAATAAGATAATAATTGGGAATGGATATCTCCACACCAATAATGCTTAGGAGACATATCAATCCAATTTCTGAAAGCTTGAAGAGAAACAAGGTCTACCACCAACATTGTTGTTTTGCTTGATGAAGTACTTGGATTGAAAGCCAAGCTTTCCAATTTGAATCCAATAAACTCTTCATACCTCGAGCTCTTTGCACAATGAAATTTCCATGAAAACTTTAGCTCTGGATTCTTATGCCAATGTAATCACCTTCAAACTGTTTTTTTGATGTGTGGAGTCGCGAGAGCAGAAATATAGCCAATACATGCCTAAGTGTGTGCTGCTCTCGGACCTTAAAACTAAAACAATGTTGTTCTTCCCAAGGAAAATAATAGCAATCGTCCCCAACAACGGTGCCAAAATTTTATCACTCAAATTCAACTGAGAAAATGGACGATAGAGGCAACCTACAAATCGACTTTGAGGATGGAAACTAGCCTTTCTGACCTAGAGAGGGCTCTCTCTAAGACTTTGTCTCTGTTCAGATTATGGATTTAAAATGTCCTCTAGATTCAACACTTTGTTATGATATTTCTGATTCTATTGGCAAAAGAAAAGAAAGACCTTGGGCTATGGAGTCAATTTAAGAAAACGATAGAAACAAATGACTTAGTGATTGAACTTGAGACGATAAAGGCTAAATAAGAAACAATCTTTCAGTTAAAAATCGTTGTGTGTGAAACTCATAAAGAAAATCGGAGCACTACAAGGGATGAATTCATAATTCACTTTAGAAGAAACACAATCGTCTAAATGACGCAAATCTAGAGCATCGCGCAGTGAATTCTAGATTCGAATCACATTCCTATTTAGACAAAAATACATATATGAATATAAAGAACACAATAAAGCATGTATGCAAAGTGTGAATACAATACATCAAACTTCCACCGTTAGAATCTTTTCGTCAAAGTTTTAGGACCTTTGCATTAAGTTTCAATCGAGCTAAAAAGCTACATTCAATAGTCACTGTCTATACTATTTTTCCAATCAACCCATTTTACATGAAAATGATCCACATATATAGAAAAATAATGTCACCCTTGGATGCTAAGGTCGAACTACTCTCTCCTAGATTCATGGATCTAATTTCTTTGAAAGAGAACAATAACCTCAACGGATTTACTAAAAATAGAAAACCTGACTTTGCCAAATCATAATCATAACCGAAATATTATTTACAATCAATGATCATGATCAAAACTTGACCATTTGGTTGTGATAATTCATCATGTGCATTTTTGGACACTCTATCACCCCTCCACAACAAGTCTGCTACGCAAGAGTGACCTACAACAAAAAAGGCAGTGGATAGTGAAACAAACTCGAAAAATAGGCATTAAAGATGACATCATATCTCACGAATAAAAAATGATTTTTCAAAACTGAGAGATGTTTTTTTAGGTAATCTCCTTATGAAGAAAAATTTCTCTTGGTTTCTTTAAATTCATCTCCATCTGGTTTGAATACGTGTCACAAAAACATGTTTTAGACAGGAAATCATGAAAACTGAAAAATAGGGCTCAAATATTCCTTTGAATCTCCAAAAATATGAAACGGTTTTCAAATATGAGAGATTTTTTTATTACTTGGTTCATCCTCAACAAAACCCTCTCGAGGATTTTCAAAATTCCTCTTCATTTGGTCATAAAATGATCTTGAAGCTGACTACTAAACCAGTCATTTGCGCAGCGCACCCTATAGCCCGTGCGTAGGAAAATCTTATGGATGAAAACATCCTCTGAGCGACAACATACTTTGCACAACAACATCCTCTGCACGACAACATCCTTTGCGCGACATCATCCTCTCCGCGACAACATCCTTTGCGCGACAACATTATCTACATGACAACATCCTTTGCGCTATAACATCCTCTGTGTGAAAACATTCTCTACGGGACAACATCATTTTCATGACAACATCCTTTGTGCGACAACATTCTCTGTGTGGCAACGTCCTTTGCGTGATAACATCCTCCGCGCGACAACATCCTTTGCACGAAAACATCCTATGGGCAACATCGTCCTTTGCGCAACAACATCCTCTACGCGACAACATCCTATGCGCGACAACATCCTCTGCACGATAACATCCTCTACGCGATCGTGTCCTTTGCACGACAACATTCTCTGCGTGACAACATCCTCTACATGACGCGTAGCAAATTTTGCAGTGCGCAGTGAAATTTTTAGTGTGCAGTTGAAAATGGAAATGGAAATAATATATGATAAAGATTCCCTTTGAAACAGACCCTTAATGTTAGATGATGCCAGGCATAAAACAATATTGGTGCTAACATGCATGACTTTGCAAACTTCTGAAATACCTCTAGCCTTATCTATGAAAATCATGTTGCTAATAGTTCCCATTGACATTGAAGCCAACCAAGAAGAACAATATAGTGTTAGATGTTGATAAAGGAAAATGTACGCAGTTGGACACTGCATTTACAACGGAAAGTGCACACAATACTAATGAGGAAAATAGTTCACACATTATCAAGAAAGGAGAAAATGGCGCATAATTTAAGGCAACATTCCAATCTGAAATACATGATGATTCCTAGTTATGGCATTTCAGATTTGGACATTTTAACTTTGGGGTTTGAAGATGCTACACAAAAAGGATATGGTAAAAGGTTTACCATTGATTGAAAAACCAGAAAGGATATGTGAAGGTTGCATATTTGGCAAGCAACATAGAGAATCATTTCTAGTTGGAAAGTATTACAGAGCAAAAGATCCACTGGAAATTGTATATTCAGACATTTGTGGACCAATGCAAACTCCATCTATAGGAGGCAATACTTATTTTCTAACATTCATTGATGATTTCTTAATAAAGACATGGATTTAGTTTCTAAAGCATTGGGTTGTTTTCAACAGTTTAAATCACTTGTGGAGAAGCATAGTGGTTATTACATCAAGAGTCTAAGAACATAAAGAGGAGGAGAATACATGTCAAGAGAATTTTAGAACCTTTGTAAAGTTCATGGCATCTACAAGCAATTTACCGCGTGATATACACCGCAAGAAAATGGTGTCTCAGAGTGAAAGAACAAAACCATCATGGAAATGGCACACAATATGTTGACAGCCTAACATTTGTTAAATGAGTATTGGGATGAGGTAGTAGCAATTGAAATATACATCTTAAACAAATTTCCGACAAAGAGTGTGAAGAACAAAGTTCATCAAGAAGCCTGGATAGGTTTGAAGCACAATGTGGAACACTTAAAATTTTTTGGTTGTGTCGCATACACACATGATCCAGATGAAATGAGAAGGAAGATGAACAAAAAAGGATATAAATGTATATTTGTTGGGTATTCTAAAGAAACAAAAAGATACAAGATGTAATATCCTGCAATAAGAAAAGTCATAATCAGTCGCGATGTTCAGTGCATGGAGAATGAATCATGGGATGGAAGCATAGCAAAGACAATAAAAATTATTTATGCAATGGAGCATGATGACACAAAAGATGAAGTGGTTCAAACACCATGTACAATTCAGTGCACACTCCCTTCTACGCCTGGCACTATGAATCAAAACATATTGCATAGTACTCCAGTAAGAACAACATGTGCGTAGTCTACACCTAGAGCGCAACAAATACCAGCAAGTAGTCCAAGTAGTTCTACATTTTCAGATCCAACTTTAGCAAGTCTGTTACAAAGAAAGACAAGAAGTCTACGTGACATCTATAATGAAGACACAACGAATTCATTTTCAATTTTTTCTTTGTTTTCTCAAATATATGATCCATTAACCTTTGAAGAAGCTATCAAAGATGATGTATGGGAACAAGCCATGGATGAATAAATGAGATGCATAGAGAGAAATAAAACATGGAAATTGGTAGATGTACCCGATGACAAGGATATCATAAGTGTCAAGTGGGTTTATAAGACCAAGGTAGACGCAGAAGGAAAAGTGAAGAAGTATAAGCCAAGGTTAGCTGCAAGAGGCTTTACACAACAACCTCGAATTGATTTCAATGAAACATTTTCACCTGTTGTGTGCATGGACACAGTCGAAACAATGTTAGCCATTGCTGCACAATACGAATGACAAGTTTATCAGATGGATGTAAAGTCAATATTTTTGAAAGGAAATATATAAGAAGAAATATATGTCGAACAACCACAAGGTTATGAGGTTCTGGGAGAAGAAGATAAAGTGTACAAATTGAAGAAAGCACTGTATGAGAAAACAAGCTCTGAGATCTTGGTATAGTCTCATATATTCCTATCTCACACAAAATGGATTTCGGAGAAGTAAAAATGATCCAACACTGTACATCAAATTAAATCAACAAGGTAACATGTTAATTGTTTTTTTAGATGTACATGATTTTATATTTACAGGTAATTTTGGCATAGAATAATTCAAGTCAGTCATGAAGGATGAATTTTAAATGAATGATTTGTGGTTTATGAGATCTTTTTTGGGAATAGAAATTCATTATTCCAAAACTGGCATATTTATCTCATAGTCTAAGTATGCGCATGAAATATTGAAAAGATTCAATATGATGAATTCAAAAGCAATCGCAACACCTGTCATAACAAGATTGGAGTTAAGAAAGGAAGATAAAGGGTCCAAGGTGGATCCCACACTATTGAAAAGACTGGTAGGTAGTCATATGTATCTCACAATGACAAGACCTAATATTATGTATGGAGTGAGTCTAATTTCAAGGTTCATGGAAACTCCAAAAGAATCACATTGGAAGGAAGGAAAGATAATCCTGAGATATGTGAATGGAACAATAGATTTTGGCATTAAGTACTCCACTTCAAAAGAATTAATACTCATTGGATACACTGACAATGATTTCAGAGGTTGCATATATGATAGAAAAATTACCTCTGTGTACACATTTCATTTTGGAACAGGTATGGTATCATGGGCATCAAGGAAACAACTTAGAGTGACTCTTTCTTTAGCAGAGTCAGAATACGTCACAGCTACAAGAGCGACTTTTCAAACAATTTGGATGAGAAGAATGTTAAAATATTTGTTGCAGGAACAACAGGAACCAACAACAATTTTTTGTGACAACAATTCAACCATCATGTTATCAAAGAATCATGTGTTTCATAAGAAAACCAAGCATATTGATACAAGGTATCATTTCATCAGAGAATTGGTGAATGACAAAGAAATGTGTTTAGAATTCTGCAGGTCAAAATAAAAAGTCGCAGACATTTTCATAAAGGATTTAGCAAGTGATTCATTTTAGCATCTGCGTAGTAGTCTGGGAGTCTACGCAGTAACATATGAGTGACATGTAACAACCCTAGTAAAATGATTTCTTAAGGTTTATCAGGTATAATTAATTAAATAATTAACTATCCTAATATATTTTAGTTAAACAATGATTATTTATTAATAATATTAATTAATTATTAATTGTTTATATCTGTTGATTAATTAATTAATTAATTAATTGACTCATTAAAAGTTTGGGTAATGAATTAAGAGATTAATAATTTTATTTATTTACTATAAAACTTTACGTATGCAGGGGGATGAAGCATTGAGTGGAGGGATAAGGTACTAAATGGAGGGATAAGGTGGGTGGCATTAAATGAAGGAGGAGGCAGTGAATGGGGAAAGATATGAAGGGGAGAGGCATTCGGAAAGACCACTTTTGGGAATTTGGGGGAAAGGAGAGCATTGGAGAGCAGGGACTGTATTTTTTACAGAGGATATTTTTTGGTTTTGAGTTTGGGTGAACTGTTGCAGGGGGCACTAGGTTGCTGGGAGTTTTGGGCTCGGGGGCCAGGAATCCTCACGGAATCCTGGAGCTAGGGAGCCAGATAGGCTGCTCCTAGCTGGCTGGGTGGTTAGTCGGTTTTGGGCAGGGTTTGGTCAGAGCATCATGCAGAGTTTTGGGAAAAGCAGTAGAGAGGACAGTCGGATATTGGGAAAATAGCATGAGCCAGAGGTATCTATATTCATGAATTTGCTAGGTTATGTGGTTGTTATGTAATTTATTAGATTGTTGTTCATAAATTTAAATTTCTGCTGCTTATATGCTGAATGAAATTGCTTATTGCTTATGATGAATAATCTTAATGTTTAAAATTATGAATTTTATTAGGCTTAATTCAATTAGGTTCTTACACATGGTATCAAATCCCTGGTTTAAAAACTTGGACCAGGGCCTACCCACCTACCTGCGTGTATGAAGGACAGTTTAGGAATGGAGCTGTTCCAACCATGAAATAAAAAAAAAGAAACCCCTAAAATAGTTGTATTGAAAACCTGAAACCCTTTAATTAGGTATAAATCTGAGCTCCAAGCTCCAACTCCACCTAGACTGTAAGCCAAGCACACAATTGTTTTTTTTAGTATATATGCAGATCTATATATATATATATATATACATAATGCTTCCCCAAATAATTATGCTCTGCCCATGAACTTCTAAACAGAGGTATAAATGACTGTATATAAATAGACATATACCTCCCATCAGAGAAATCAAGTGGTGAAGAAAGGAACTTTCACACTGCCATTGTATACATTTAGATGAATAGAGATATTCCTCCATAGTGGATATACGTTACAATTTGTGCATAAATTTAAATCAAGACAACTTCTCATAGATTTGAATCAGGGTAGCTCGTGAACTGTTTCCTCAACCATGGATTCTTTCCCTGATCTCTACCATTAGCTGTTAGAATGATTTTAATCACATCTATTGACATTGCAACTTTGAAATTAAGGACAATGCAACACCAAAAATAAGACCTTTCAATGGAAACTTTATTAAGCATATGAAATATTAGGTTGATTTATGTTGAGGCACCAGATGGCATGGCATAAAAACAGTTAAAATTTCTTCGTAGAAGAGTTAATACAACAAAATTGGTATAGAATGCTCTTATTTTAAAAATTGTGAGTGGAATATATGATATAAACAACAATTCTTTCACGGAGCATCATTGCAATAATTAGATAAAAAAAAAAACAACCAAACAACGTAATTGAAGAGAAACCACCTACCAACGTAGGGCGGGAGAGAGAATATAAAACTAGAGAAAACTGTTGAATGGCATAAAACCCTCCTATTCAAAATTCAAATCTTAAATTATCTTCTCCTTGTTTGCACATGATAAATCACCAAAGCCCAGCACAAGCACCAGACCTAATTCCTTTCTACATATTTCAGGTGGAATGGCTGGGCTGCCAACGCACCAACACCAACACAAAGCCAGTGCACCTACACAAACACACAACATATGTCCACGAGAATACAAATTCATAACCAGAGGTCAGCCCCTACTGACCTACTAGTTATTACAGACCAAAACCCATTTTCCCTTGTAGATTAAATAATCGAGTACTCTTATGAAAGCTAGATATATTAGATGGGTATAGAGCTTTGTAGTTTCTAAACATAAATTCAGATTATAAATCAATTATATCATAAATGCATACAGAAGTTTAATAAAGCGTACGTATACCCAATCACAATTCCTCCTTTATAGATGTAAACACCAAATAATAATGACTTACTTGATCTAGAAGACTAACAATGTAGAAATCATGACCCGAACTAGCAAAGAATGGCAGCCANGCACAACCCAACACTAGGTAGCATGAAAGCTCCCATGAACAAAGACGATGGGACTTCTCTCCCTCCATTGATTTTCATTCGAGCCATTCTTCACATCTCTTTGCACAATGACCTCCATTTTCATCCTCGATGGCAGAGTATGAAACAGACGTGATTGCCCATCATTTAGATCAAAGTGAACTCTTGAAGTAGTCGGTTGTGTTTCAGAGAGAGCCCTGATGGATTTATATGATGCATGTCTCTGTGTATTTTTATAGGGTTTATACCATGAAGTACTCCTCTTTCGGGAGCCTGCCAAATAACTTTGTGCGTTGTTTGAAGATATATAGACGACTTGTTGGGGCTAAAGGCCTATGGGTAGGTGGGCATTGGCTTGTCTTGATCTAAAACCAATAGCCGAGGTAAAGAGTGAGGTTGAAATCACAACACCAGATTAACGCCCAAGACCGAGCAGTCATAAAGGGAGTTTTATTTGCACTCCGTGTCAAAAAATAAAGAAAAAAGGGGAAATAAATAAAAATTTGGGAGAGCCCATAGGCCCGAGCCATATGTAGACACACCAAGACAAGCGCAAGCATGAGATCCATACTCCACTCACCTCATCACAGGGTGCATTTATCACAGGCTGTATTTACCATGAACCCACGACCAACCAACCAAGCCAAGCACTTTGAGAAGGGCCCTAACACCAACGCGCGATCGATAGCCAAGCCAACGACTGGAGGAATGATCCAACATGCCATATTTACACACAGCCCAACGCACCAAGCTCGCATGCAGCAAGAAAA
>SNQJ01S0066293.1:43094-60638 GCA_010110895.2 Picea sitchensis | reverse complement strand
TTGAATCTTCTAATTGAGAGAATACAGACATGAAGGAATTCTTGAAGGAATATAGGGTGAAAAATGGGAATATCATGTAGTATTAATAGAAAATGAGTTATATTTATTTACCATAACATTGGATTGGTGAAGAAACCATTTAGACCAAAATATGTTGTGTAATGAGGTTCTTATCTTGACATTTGATGTGGCAATCTCAAAATGAAAACTTGATCTCGATCATTTGCAAAAAGTGGCCTTTGGAACCCCCATTTATAAGCCCATGACACCCAATTTATAGGAATGAAAAATTCATCACATAAACATGGTGAAACCAATGAACAAGAAAGAAACAACCAATGCAGAACATGTTTGTGAACATGAATAATGAAATATCCAAGCATGAGCTTCAATTCACCAATGTATTGTTCGTTAAAACTAGTTATCTGCTTCCTTCTATTTTTAATACATCAAATAACATAATAAGGTTTTTTATGGGAAATATGATGTTTGTTGTACAACTTTAACAATTTCAAGTTCTTAAGAAAAGTATGCATATTTGAGCATCATTTGTTTTTCTTGATCCATTTATTTTTTTTCTTGCAAATATTTGATGTATTAATGAATTCAAATCTATCTTTCTTCCTCACTAACAAATATGCAATACAAAATTGTACTAGAAAATGAAAATATAATGGCAGAAAAATGTAAATAATGATGGGAAAAAACAATACTCTAGCATGAATCTCCCAAGATTTCATCTTTGCAACACACAAGCTTATGGATGGAATTTTCATTATAAAACCATAAAATTAATCTTGAAGAAATACTCTTGAAGGATACAAGCTTGGAATCTCTTTCATATTCACTTTTGGAACGACAACTAATATAGAAAGAAATGGAATATAACTCATGAGCTTTGAGTTAGTTTCTCACATATCTCTTAATCCTTCAACTAGTACATGGGCTTTATTATTGTGAAAATGTAAATTTCCCCTTAAAACACTAAATATATGTTTCAAATTTATCTCCTTGTCAAGCCACATGAAGTTTTCAAACTTTTAGCGTTGGATATGGCTTGGAAACGGATATTGGATTTGATTCACTTTCTTCCAAGGAATATGACCTCTCCAACTGAGAAATATTCTCACTAATCCTGCCATCACTTGGTTTGAATGCTTGGAGAACCATTGCAATATTTAATATTATGTAAAAGGATACCAAGTGACTTATGGGATTCCTAGGAATTTACAAAGCAAGAAAAATCTTTCGCATATAAAAGAGAAGAGTCAATATTGTGAACTTAAGGGATATAATAGCATTCAAAACCAATGATATTATTTGTGGAGGAAATTCATTGGTTTGGGAGTCTAGAAGACCTTCAAAGTGTTTTATTATTGTTTATGATTTGGTTCAATTTTTTTTATTATTCCTTATTCCCTTGAAAAGTGTGCCTAGTCAAATCTTTGACTTTGACCTTGACTTCATTAACTAAGCTTGAAGATGGTGTTGAATGAGACATAATCAAAATTCAACATGGAGCATATCATAATTTTTTTTTGATTGGAAGATTGAGATAATTCCATCTCTAATAAGATCCAATTCCACCTAGCCCCTCAATTTTTCTCGAGAAAGTCTGTGGACTAAAATTATGATTTGCTTGTGGGTCCCACAAAATTCCAAATCTTGCAGAATGTGCCACATCGTCATACGATGTCCAAAAAAGGAAAAGGAAGTATCGATGAAAAGGTATCAATGATTACTTAGAGAAGGTGGCAATGAATTTTTGTGATGGGGTAGGTAATCCCTTATTTGACCATGTTGAAACTCTACCGTGTCAGTTGGTTAGACCATCTTGCTTCAATCAACTTAGAGATTTCTGACAACTCTAAATGGGTAATCCAATGTTGGAATGAGGAAAATGATTCATTTTTTAAAATACCTCAGAGTCTAATACAACATGGAATCCTTGATATTCTAATTTGTATCCTATTAATAACAAATTTTTAACCCTGAACCATTGTTACCAACCTGGCCTCTGAAACTAGTCATGAATTTGCGAAGGTTCATTCTCACCAATACGGGGTCAAAACTAGGCATAATATATACTATTAGAAAGATTGCACACGACCCCACATATAATTTAGGCCTAGTTCTCCTTTCAAGTCATATATCAGAACAAAAACTAACCATGAAGTCACTGCTATGGATTTTGGGCATTTAGAAGAGATGAAAGTTGCAACTTTCGTAGACTGGTCATATGAGCTTGGAATCTGTCGCATGATACCCTATTGAAAATAATATGGTGATCCATATAAAGTGAATCCACTGTATTTTCCACATAATGAAAAAAATTCATTTTATTTCTTGTGAAATACCATGTTCTCACAGGACCCGCCTAGTGACGACCGAAAGGGGTGAATGTTGAAATTTTTTCAAAAAGAGTCATCAATTCATCAGATATGAACTAAGAATGCTTGACATAGGGACTTATTATATGGAATGGTTTCAAAAATAAAAAATAATCTCGAGAATGTCTCCCAATAGGGGGAAATGAACATGGTTCCGAGGGACGCTCGACAAGGTCAAAATGCCTGCTTGGGTGTCATCAACATGTTGATGGACATATGGATATTGATGAATGTCATCAATATTTACAATATGTGATAGTAGGGTAAGAAACATTATTAATTTGAAATTTGTTTATCCCTACTATCCCTTAGATTGATACTAGAGGCACTGACTAGACTGAACCTAACACCTTGTAACTGAATGGAATTGATATCAAGTGACTTGAAATTGATTCGTGATACTCTTATAGTGTCTAATAAGTCACTATGTACTTAGATGAAAACTATGAATGCAACCCACTTATACTCTTTAATGGGAAAGAGCCATAGTAACTATGACTACCACAACTGCCTTTGACTAGAAGCAAGCATAATGGGATACTAAGGGAAAACCTCAGGCTAGCTCATGTATAAATGAAAATGATAAACAACATGTTGAAACCAAAGGATATTTTTGGTTCAAGAACTAGCAAATAAATAAAATGTACATATGAATAAAAAAAACTATAATTATACTTGTTTTGTTACCTTCTTTATGGAGTGGACCATCCTAAAGTTTGAGGTGGAGTTTCTTCCTCCTATTATACATTCTCTAAACCCTCTTCATCACCATTTCCATATTGAACATATTATTCATTTTTGGGTTCATCTTTCTCAGTCTTGGGTGGTAGTTGAACCATTAAATTCTTCTCATCCTCTTATGGATACACCATTGTGGCAGAAGACTTAAATTCTCTAAAAATAACATTCCTACTATACAAAAATTTTCGAACCACAAGATCCCAAAGCATGTACCCTTTCACACCAACACAATAGTCAATTAAGATACATTTCACAACA
Source organism: Picea sitchensis (assembly GCA_010110895.2). NCBI lineage: Eukaryota > Viridiplantae > Streptophyta > Pinopsida > Pinales > Pinaceae > Picea > Picea sitchensis. Next base: position 57,249 of record SNQJ01S0066293.1, on the reverse strand, counting down.
TCATTATCTAACTTCAACCAATTCTCCTTAGGTATTTGGGAATTTGCCTCACAACCAAAAACATGATGATGCTAAAGTCAGGGCTTCCTTCCCATTCATATATCTATAGGGGTATTATCCACAAGAGTTGATTTGGTAGAGCTATTAATCAAGTAACATGCAATAACAACCATTTCTTCCCCAAACGTGTTCTATGAGTTAGCTCCACTAAGAATACTCCTCTCTCTCCATTGACATTATACTCATTTATCTTGAAAATCCACTTTGTTGAGGCATATATGGAGTTTTCTTTTATATTTTAATGTCATTCTCATTACAAAATTTATTAAAATCTATAGAAAAAAACTCAGTGTGATTATTAATCCTCAACACCTTAATCTTCATAATGGTTTGATTTTCCAAGAGAGATTTGAACTCCTTAAACCAACTAAAAACTTCATATTTAGTTCTAAGAAAGTAAATCCATGTCCTTCTACAACAATTATAAATGATTGAAACATAATAAAAATCCTTAATAAATGAAGGAACTTTAACTCGAATAAATACATCAAAATGAATTAAGTCCAACAACATAGAAGATTTGTTAGGGTTAGAATAAAAATGAACATGGTTATGTTTTTCATGTATGCAATGCTTGCAAAAATAAGTTTCAAGAGAACAATCATTCAATCCATCCACGACATTTTTTTTTCCAATAAACATATTCCTTTCTCACCTAAATCGCCCAATATTTGGTGCCATAACGTTGTCTTCTTTGAAGGTAACTTATTTATGAAGAATGAGATTGTTTAGGTACCCAAAAAGTATGACCATCAAAAGTAGATATAGGTTTTGATTGGGATGGTGTAGATCCTATAAATCTCTCCACCACAAAAATTGAAGAACTATTACATTGAAGGGTGCATGCATCAAGATGGAACAAAGTGCCCACACAAACACCCTTATCAAGCACCATAGCTCCTGTGATAATATTACTCCCTTTTTAAGAGAAAAAAAATTACACACCTACATGATTAAGTTTGCCTACTAATAGTCGGTTATGTGTTGGACTCAGAATGCATAAAATTCCATTGATCTGCTTCACTTTACCATTAGATAATTTGATCAAGAATCAAACATGAACAACTGTGTCAAGAAGAGATTCATCACTGAGGTATACCATCCCACCATCGTATTTCCCATACACTACAAACCAGTGTGGATGGAAAGACAAATGGAAGGAATCTCTAGAGTGTATCAACCATGCATGCACTATGGCCTGCATTGATTTGCAAAACTACAACAAAGAAATCTCCACCATATTATTGAGATTGTTTTTTAGATTCATCATCATAATCATTATTTGTCTTCTTATCCTTCTTTTTCTCTTCCTAGTAGTCTCTTTTGATATGACTAACCTTGTCACAGTTCCAACTAGGAGACTTATGTCTCCCATGGGACTTCAATCTACCCTTTTCTCTCTTATTTCATTTCTCCTTTAATATTCCTTGAAGAGTTGAGACCTGATTGGTGGATTTAGAAGCTTTTTGCCTCACCTCCTCTAAAAGTAAAGAAAACATGACCTTATCAAATACCAATGTCTTTATAGTTCTTCCAAGGACTATTACTAGGTTGTCCCATGAATCTAAAAAAGAACACAAAAGAGTCATACATTGATCATTCTCATCCTATCTTCACTCCAACTGAGATCAACTAGGTCATAATAGTATTAAATGAATTTAGGTTCTTAGCTATAGAATCACAAGTTCTTTTCCTTGAATCTTTCTACCATGTAAATTTTTTTGATTGTCACTAAAATTACTATTGTTTGAGAAAAAATGTTCGTTACCGATGCATTAGTAATCACATTAATCCTTGTTAATTGTCTTGCAATAGCTAAATAATACATCTACTCTAACAAACAAAGAAACAAAATATTAATAGATATATAATTTTCAAATGCAGAAGATAAACATAAACAGAAGGAAACCTTACTTGGATCTATCCACTCATGATGAAAACCAAAATGAAAACCACCAAAATTTTTCCATGTGACTAATGATATGATAAATATCATTCCTATGATATTAGAGCCCACATATAAAACAAATCTACAATCCCAAGCTATGTCTATATCTAACAAACAAACTCATATTGGAAGATACCCGCAAAAACAAAAAATCCTTTTGTTAAAACTTTCCATGTGACTAATGATATGATAAATATCATTCTTGTGAGATCAGAGCCCACATATTAAAAAAAAAAGGAGGCCCAAACTCATATATGAAGATGACTGCAAAAACATAAAAATATTTGTTTAAATCAAGTAAAAGGTCTCAAGCCCTGAGGTTACCTTGATTATAAATTCGGAAATCCAATGGGCATTGAGAAAAGTCAACAATTGATTTTTATCCATTCTCATTGGATGATATGAATATGCAATGCCCGGTTTCAAACCCTAAATTTGAAATTTCTAGGAAATAAATATTGCGAGGAATATTCTCTTACCTACATTATAACTAGAACTCCCTAGATTACAAAATACACTTTTAGGGAGTCCCTGAGTACTCGCAAGTCCTTCAAGGGACTATGGGATAAATCTCCAATCTATAAAGAATTCGGGACTTCAAAACTCCCGGACTTCGGGAGTTTCAACAAACTCGCACCACGTTCCTCCCGAATGTGGAAGTAGCAAATTTTGAATCGGTAATCAAATATGAATGGTCCACATGACCCATTCAAATCAATGGTGTGGAATGGTTTCAGGATTTTAGGCTATGAAGATTCTTCACTCTCCAACACTTTATGCTCCCGGAGAACCAAAATTTGAATCAAATCAGATGGTTCTCATCTTTCCCTGGATCAACGAATGAAATCCACTTTTCAGATCCAGGCTTCAGGAATTTTCAAAGAACCACTTCACGGATCTCTCAGAGTGTTGAATCTCCAAATATTGAGATCTACTTCCACACATCTCCCATTTATCAACGTTGGAGATCTACTCCACTCTTCAGAGCTTTGGGGAATCGTCAAACCTTCACAATCACGTCCCCTTTCTCCCAGATGGCCATTCTTCTAGACTCGATGATCCGCTGACACATGTCCAATGAAATCAATGCTTCAGATGCATTTCAGACTTCATAACTTCAAGGGTTCCGACTCTTCCACTCTCCTCGACTAAATTTTTTTGAACTTACGAAGTCTAAAGGATTTTCGTGGTAACTTCTGTGCTACTTTCCTGGATCTAGTAGCTAGGAAATGCTCGATTTCTCTACAAGTGGATCTCATGTTCTCGTCCTCAAAATTAATAAAACTCCTCCTTTTTCAAAGGATCTTTGTCTCTATCCATCCTGAGGTTGACCAAGCGAGGAAATTTGAACCTATGGAGCCTTCCTTTTCGCTCCTATGAACATTGTACAACTTCACACTTAGAAAGTTTTCTAAGTCACTCCTGCACACCTTTGGTGCCTATTTACCTCAAGACTTTGAAGTTTCTCGGGGACCTTTCACACACTTATTGCGCACTCCATATTTAGAATTCTCAACGTTCCAACTACGTGTAGGCCCAATGCACACCTTGCATGGGTTTGTTCTCAACTTTTCTCTCCACGGACCGTTTGTGCACTCCTTTCACTTTCTCTTCAAAGTTTCATGATACCTCTTATGAGATTCTGAGTCAGACTTGACTTGGCCTTCGTACACCTTGCCGACTCTATGCACTCCTTTCACTAGAGCTCTCATAATAGAAACAATTGAAACTTATGGAAGATTAAATGTTCACACATCTAACCATAAAATGCATACTCAAGCACATAAACAAATAAAACAGAGAACATGAAATTCACTCCATGAAATAAGAAATAAGTAACACCATGAATTTGGAATCAAAACTCTCTTCTTGAATTCATTCAACAAAGTATGTACATGGACTCATACACTTCTCTGAAACTCCATTTACTTTCAGCATAAAAATGTATTTTCCTTCAACAATCTTCTTGCACTTACATTCAACATCCTTAACATAAGGTTCAACAACATCATTTTGGCATAAATTACATCCTACCTTAGTTCTATCCTATCACAATTAAAAAATTCATCTACTAAGTCCTGTTACATTGAATGAGCATTTACAAACTACATAAGTGTTGACGCTCAAAATATGTACAATCCTATAGATAATTAAGGTGATTACAATATCTTTTGATCCTATACAATGGCTCAAGCCTCCAAATATTAAATATCTTTAATTACAATGTTTTCAAAAATTTAAGATGATGCGCCCTCTTTGGGATCAAAACCGACTTTAAATGTTCACATTGGGTGCAGAGTTGTCCTCCACTCGACCCCCTAGACAATGAAGATCAAGCGAAGAGGAGGAAATATCTCAACCTCTCGGTTTGAGCACAGAGGAATCATAACTGCCCGATCAAGGTAAAGTGTAGGAACGATAATCTTTGAAAGTACACAGGGGGAGTGGGGTTGCGGAATTTCAAAATCATCAGAACCGTCCATCAAGGAGGACACATGGTGAGAGATCATGTTTTCGTTGACTCGTGACTCAGAGAGGTCAAAGGGAGAGTCATAAGAACTCATGGATCGCAAAATTGCGATTTGATATGAACCATCGGATCAAGAAGAAATATGGAACGTTAGTTGCCTAGGGAGATATCAGGAGAAGGGAATTGAGAATTCCTCCAACTTCGTGAAATGTGAAGTCCCGATAGGTGAAAAAGAGGTCAAGACCATTGGATCACAGGGATTTTGGACCGTTGATTTGGCGCTCCAAAATATCGATATTTTGGGGTTTTTGGGATCGGGATAGTTGGGGTGAATCACATGCGAAGACCCGATACATGAATTCACGATGTGTCTTTTGATCAGGTGAGTGGTCACAACCGCGATCACATGAAGGAAAGGGTTTATCCAGAGGAGAGATAGCACCCCTTTGGCATTGAGTTTTTAACAATGCTCAAGAGAGGTCCCACGGGTCTCATACGACCTGCGTCTTTGGAGAAAGGACCTGTATAAGTGGGTTTGGGGTCTGGTAGAGACCCGAAGAGTCAATCCGACTTAGTTTCTTGATCGATCCTAGACTGGGAGGTTGCGCAACCCTTAGGAAAGAATGGGGGATTTCATCAAGTGGTATTAGAGAGAGAAATTTTTCTTTCATATAGCATGCAAATGAGAGGAGACAAAAGAACTTGAAGTTGTACTCTCTGTGTGACAAACAGTCAACACAATTCCACCAAGAAGATGAGTGGAAGAAACTTTAGCCAATCTAGTGGTAGAAAGGAAGATGCGAAAACTCTATGCCAGATTAGAGCTGATGGAGGTAGAGTAGAGATGATCACTTGATACGAGAGACATCAGTGATGCAGAGAGTGAAGCAGTAGAAGTCGAAGAAGTTGTAGGAGAGGATGGTGCCAAAGAATGCTTGTTGATAGCAATTGTTAGATTCGGAGGCAAAGACAAGATAGAGGTCCCAATGTATGAAGTAAATTTAGATGCTGAAGAGATGTTGGATTGGATAAGATCGATGTACAAACATTTTGACTATGAATATGTCGATGAAGAGAGAAAGGTGAAACAGGTTGTACCCGGATAAAAGGACATGCAACGTTGTTGTGGGATGAACTGCACGATGAAAGGAGGAGCCAAAGAAAACAAAAGATAAAGAGTTGGGACAGAACAGTAGCCAAGATGAAGGCTAAGTTCATGCCAAAGGATTATCATATTAACCTGTTCAAGAAGATGAAAAACCTAGGGATGACAATTAAGGAGTAGAGAGAGGAGTTATATAAGTTGAACATTAGAACTGGACAAAGAGAGAGAGATGAAGAAAAATTCGCCAGATATACAAATGGCCTGACATATGAAATCTAGGATGAGCTTAACATGATGTCAGTAAGAACAGTGGAGGATGCTTATCAGTTTGCGTTGAAGGCAAAGGAGAAGTTGGCCAGAAAGAAAAGCCAGCGAGGAAGAGGAAAAGGCCCAACCCCAAATTGAGGTAAGGGAGTTACCCATGACAAGGCACATAAGTCAAAGGATGATACTGAGAAACCAAACAATCACTCAGAGAGAGGAGAAAATTCCCTAGGAACACAAGGCGGTGGAAGAAGTTCTTCTAGAGGAAGAGGAAAAAGAGGAGGAGAAGAAGTAAGATGCTATGCCTGCGGAAAGACGGGGCACATGTCTTTGGACTTTCCTAAGAAAAATAAAGAAGGAGGAGGTGAAGCTCACATTTCAGAAGAACGAAGAAGAGATGTTGAAGTAGAAGGAGAAAAGGATGGGAGATCCCTAATGTTGAGGAAGGTTCTCTTAAAACTAGAGGGAGAAGTCAAAAGGCCAGTGTAGAGGAATAGACTCTCCAGGACAGCTTGCAAGACTAAAGACATAGTATGCAAGGTGATAATTGACAATGGAAGCACTGATAACTTAGTATCCATGAAGATGGTGGAGAAATTGGAGCTGGAGACAGATGCACATCCAAATCCATACAAAGTGTCATGGTTGCGGAAAGGACACCAGGTAATGGTTACTAAACAATGCTTGGTTGAATTTAAGATAGGAGGATATAGAGATGAAATTATGTGTGATGTAATTGCCATGGATGTATGCCATATTTTGTTTGGAATACCATTGCAGTTTGACAGGAACATCATTCATGATGGGAGGAAGAATACATATACCTTGGAGAAGAATGGTAGAACACACATGTTGCTTCCAATAGAGGAGAAGAAAGTGAAAAAGTAAGCCAACAAAAGAATACTTCTCATGAGTGGGAAGGAACTCCTGAGAGAAGTCAAGGAAGAACAGGAGATGCAGTTTTCTATTGTGAGGAAACCCAGAGTTATCCTCACAAGTACTTAAATGGATGATTTACCTTAATAAGTTTGGGAAATGTTGGATAATTTTGCTGACATAGTGGTGGATGAGATTCCTAACTCATTGCCACCCATCAGAAGTATCAGCCATCATATTGAATTGATACCATGAGAAAATCTTCCAAACAAAGCAGCATATAGACTGACACCTCGAGAGAACAAGGAAGTGAAGAACCAAGTCTAGGAATTGTTAGACATGGGTTTGGTCAGAGAGAGGTTGAGTCCATGTGTAGTACAAACTCTATTAAGTCCAAAGAAATATGGAGGATGGAGAATGTGTACGGAATCGAGAGACATTAATAGGATCACCATCAGGTATAGATTTCCCTTACCAAGAATGGATGATTTAATGGCCTGTTTAAGTGGAGCAAATTTCTTTTCTAATATAGATTTGAAAAGTGGATATCACTAGATTAGAATGTGGGAAGGTGATGAGTGGAAGGCATACTTTAAGACAAATGAAGGTTTGTATGAGTGGCTTGTTATGCCATTTGTCTTAACAAATGCCCCAAGTACTTTTCTGAGGCTGATGGATGAAATACTGAAATATTTCATTGGCAAGTTTGTGTTTGTATATCTCGATGCTATACTGATCTTTAGTAGGACTAAAGAGGATAATTTGAGGCACCTAACATTAGTGATGATGAGACTACAATAGGAGAAGTTGTTGATAAATGTTAAGAAGTCCTCTTTTATGAAGACATAACTCGTTTACTTGAGTTTTGTGATCTCTTCAAATGAACATAAGATGGATCCAAAGAAGGTGAAATAAATAAAAGAATGGTCGTCACCAAGGAGTATGTTTGAAGTAAGGAGCTTCCATGGATTAGAAAGATTTTATAGGAAGTTCATTGAAGAATTCAGTATAATTTGTGCACCAATCATCGAAGAATTCAATGGAATTTGTGCGCCAATGATGGACACAGTGAAGAAGAAGCACAAGTCTTTTAAATGGATAGAGGAAGCCAAGAGGAGCTTCAATATACTGAAGGAGAAAATAACAGAAAGACCAATTCTGGTCTTGCTGAATTTTGAAAAGACATTTAAGGTGAAATGTGATGCAAGTGGAGTTGCAATTGGAGTAGTTTTGAGCCAGGATAATAGACCTGTTGCCTGTTTCAGTGAGAAGATGAATGAGGACAAGAGAAAATACTCCATGTATGACAATGATTTTGATGCCATAATTCAAGCCTTGAAGAAATGGAGACATTATCTTGTCCCACAAGAATTTTTCTTATATAGCGATAACCAGGCTTTACAATTCATAACCAGGTAGGAAAAATTGAATCAGAGGCATGCGAAATGGGTTGAGTTTATGAAAAAAATCACTTTTGTCATAAAACATATTGTTGGGAATGCTAAGAAAGTTGTTGATGCATTAAGCAGGAGATGCTTGATTCTGCAAGAATTCCAATTGAAGAACTTGGGGTTTGAACACCTTAAGGACATGTATTGCGATGATACAGATTTCAAGGAAGCATATGAAGCATGTGCAAATCCTGTGCTGAGAGACAGAAGCCAGTGGACAGAGTACATGATTCAAGAGGGATTGTTGTTCAAGGGAAATCAGTTGTGCATACCGAAATTCTCAATGAGGGATAACCTTTTGAAGGAAAATCATAGTGGATGATTGGCTAGACATGTCAGTGATGATAAACATTTGTACAGTTGATCAGTTCATACTATTGGCCAGGTATGAGAATAGAAGTGATACATTTTGTGAACATATGTAGAATCTGCCAACATGCAAAAAGGAAACTATAGAACACTGGATTGTATCAAAAAATGCCAATACTAGAGAGGCCTTGGTATGCAATAAGAATGGATTTTGTGTTGGGACTGGAAAAAATGCAAAGAGGATTTGATTCCATATTTGTGGTGGTGGATAGATTTTCAAATATGGCACATTTTATCCCATGCAAGAAGACTAGTGATGCAATGCATGTTGTGAATATGTTCTTTAAGGAAGTTGTAAGACTTCACGACCTACCCAGAAGCATTGTCTCAGACAGAGACACAAAATTTGTTGGTCACTTTTGGAGAACACTGTGGAAGAAGTTGGGGATAGATTTGTCCTTGAGCTCATCTTATCACCTTTAGAAATATAGACTGACTGAGGCGGTAAACAAAAGTTTGGGAAACTTGTTGAGGAGTCTAGTTACCGAACACGATAACTAGTGGGATCATATTCTTTCGCAAGAAGAATTTGCATACAATGACTCACAAAATAAGAGCACTAGAAAGGACCCATTCCAAATATTGTATGGAATGCAACCAAGGGGAGTATCTAAGTTGAGAGAATTGGAACAAAGTGAGATCAAGAGTGTGGGAGAAGAATATTTTGCTAGAGAAATGAAGAAGCTCCATAGCTAGATAAAAGGACAGTTGCAGAGTTCTAACCAGGAGTACAAACACAGAGTTGATAAACATCGCAGATAAATTCAATTTGAAGTAGGAGATCAGGTTCTGGCACATCTCAGGAAAGAATGGTTCCCTAGGGGAACATATAACAAGTTAAAAATGAAGAAGATAGGACCATGTAATATCTTGAGGAAGTTTGATGCAAACACCTATGAGATTGAGTTTCCAGAGGATGTGGGCATATCATCCATATTCAATGTTTCATACCTATATCATTACAAGAAATATGACACTGAGGGATCAAAATATTTAGGGAAGATTCAGTGGGAGAGTAAAATGCCTATAGAAGAAAAACCACAAATGGAGAAGATTGTTGATCAGAGGAATGACAAAAAGACCAAGAGGAAGACCTATTTTGAATATCTGGTCAAGTGGAAGGGACGCCCAATAGAAGATTCCAGTTGGGAAAATGAAGTTTCTATACAGAAGCATTGACAGTCGGTGCAGGAGCTCATAGACATGAGTCCATGATTTTTTTTCAAGGGGAGTATGATGCAGGAGCATCGTTTTCAAACACGTGGAGCAAGACCTATCAGTGTCTGAGAATCTGTATGAGACCTCAACCCTGGCAGTTGCAGTCGATATTTTGAAGTATTCCTTAAATCGACACCAAAATAATATTTTGAGGCATGCTTGAGCAATCGCGAGCGAAGTGGGAGTTTCCACTCTGACTTTGGAATGCGACTACACTATGAAGGCTATCATGATAATTTTTGATGTAGACAAGTAGTCAGTGGAAACCCTAAGAGCCCTCTAAGATAAATAGAGGTTTTGTACGCCCGATTGAGGCTAGCTGCAGATTAGATAATTGCAAGTAGATAGATGCAATTTAGGAGGATATTTTTCAGAGTTTTCATTTTTGTTTTTGTTTACAGTTGTAACCATTTTCACTTATGAATATAACAAAGGAAATTTTACCCAATGTATGGTGTGGACATTGTTTCACAATTCTTTGTTATTTTTTTTTCATGAATGAATGAATGATTTCGTTATGAGTGGAAGGAACTGTGAATGTTAGGATAAGTTTCAATTATCTCTCTTTTGTCGAGTGATGCAAGGTGTGCACACAAAACGCAAGGAGTGTGTTGATGGAATCTATTTTCGTTCCGAAGCTCAAAAGAGGTAGCACGAAACTTTCCCTTTGCAAGGAATGTAAAGAGACTGGTGAAATGTGTGCACAGTCGTCTGCAAGAATTTAAACCTTGTGTAAATATTTTTTGCAATGAGTGAACAGATCTGAGACTCGACTAAGTGTCGAAGAGGATTTGCAAGAAGTCAAAGAACCAGGAAAGGAGAATGCCAAGAGGGCGAGAGGATTTTCTCTTCGAGAAATCATTCGGATGTGAGTTATCGAAATCCCTGAAATGCAAGGAGTGCGTGGGAAGTTGAATTCTTCAAAAGACCAAGATTAGAAGGAATAACACTTTTCATAAGTGTTAACGAGATCCAAGAAACAAACTCCCAAGAAGGACAAAGGTGGAGGCCTTTGAATCCTTCAAAAATATTCTAAGTCCAAAGAAAACGCAATCTCAAGGGGAAAGATCTAGACCGTGCGATCAACATACAGATAGTGAGGAGCAAGCGCAGAGGAGGAAATATCTCAGTCATTCACTCTGAGCGCAGAGGAATCGTAACCGTCTGATCAAGGTAAAGTGCATGAACGACAAGCTTTGAAAGTACACAGGAGGAGTGGGGTTACGAAATTTCGAAATCATTGGAACTGTCCATTAAGGATTACACGTGGTGAGAGATCAATATTTCATTGACTCATGACTTAGAGAGGTCAAAGGAAGAGTCATAAGAACTCGCGAATCGCAAAATCACGATTTGATCTTAACCATCGGATCAAGGAGAAATCTGGACCGTTAGTTTCCCAAGGAGATATCGAGAGTTTGGATATCGGAAGAAGGGAGTTGAGATGTCCTCCAACTTCACGAAACACAAAGTCCTGATAGAAGAAAAGGAGGTCAAAACCGTTGGATCGAGGGGATTGTGGACCATTGATTTGGTGCTCCTAAATATCTATATTTCGGGGTTTCATAGGTCGGGAGAGTCGGGGTGACTCACATGCAAAGAATCGATACACGAAGTCACAACGCACCTTTTGATCAGGTGGGTGGTCACAACCATGGTCACATGAAGGAAATGGCTTATCTAGAGGAGATCTAGTGCCATTTTGGCGTTGAGGTTTGAAAAAAGCTCAGGAGAGGGAACTCAGGTCTCATACGACCTACGTCTTTGGAGAAAGGACCTATGTAAGTGGGTTTGGGGTCTAGTAGAGAACCAAAGAGTCAATCAGACTCAATTCATTGATTGATCCTAGACTGGGAGGTCGCACAACCCTTAGGAGAGAATGGGTGACTGCTTCACATTCTTATCTAATGATAGCCACTTTTCAGGTCTATCTTGGAAAAATAATTTTCTCCACTCAAGAAATCCATCAAATCATCCATTCTCTTTAAAGAGAATCTATAAATGATGGTTATCTTATTAATGTCCCTTGAATATGTGCACATTCTCCAACCTCCATCTTTATTTGGACTTAACACAATTGGTACTGTGCATGGACTCAAAGTTTCCCTAACCAAACCTTTATATAACAACTCTTGGAATTGATTCTTGACCTCTTAATTTTCTTGAGGTGTCAACCTATATGATTCTTTATTTGGAAAATTTTCTACTCGAATAAGGTCACTCTGATGAATGATACGCTTGATGGGGGGTAAAGATAGAGGTAACTCATCTACCATGATATCAACAAAATTTATCAACAATTCATGAATCTCCGCAGGAAGATCATCCATAGAAGTGTTTGTAAGGATGACTCTAGGTTTTCTTAGCTCAACAAACTACATTTCTTTCTCCTTCTTGACTTGATTCAAGAGTTCCTTCCCACTCATGAGAAGTATTCTAGAACTAGCCTCTTCCTTGACTCCTTTGATTCTATTTGTAGTAACATATGCTTACGACCATTCTTCTCAAGGGCGTATCTATTTTCCATTCCATCATGTACGACATTTATGTCATATTTCGATGGTCTTCCCAAAAAAACATGGAAAAAATACATAGATATAACATGACACATAATTGTATCTCTATAACCACCTATTTTAAATTCAACTTTATACTGTCGACTTACCATCACTTGATGTCCTTTTTTCAACCATGATACCTTGTACGGGTTTGGATGTGCAGTTGTCTCTAGCTCTAGCTTTTCCACCATTTCTATGGATACTAGATTATCAATACTCCCACTATCTATGATGTAATACCCCAAGCATGACCTCAATTATATTATGAATTGTAATCATGTTTATAGGTTGGTGATCCAAGTGTATATAAGTTGGTGGGCTTATGTGTTTATTATGCCGGAGAGCCTAGGTGTTAAAGGCTAGGATCCTGATTTTGTATATGTAATTATGCAGATCATTAATAAAATATAAGCATCGCTGCGTGTAGACCAACCACGAAGAAAGAGTGATGGGGGACTAATATTCCACAAGGCGAGTAAGGGAAATGGGGCTGAAAGGTTTGAAAGTGGGGCTAATCTTAGCGGCTTAATTCTTTGAGAAGAATAATTTATTATTATTCCAAAGCTGTGTGAAAGACATGCTTTTATCCTAAGTCTCAGGAAAGGCAATGTGTGCCAAAGGGAACACATGCATATCCAGGAATAAAAGTGTCGACCTGGGTGCATGCAGTTAAAAGCTGAAGCATCAACTGAGTTGGGGGTTCTGTCTTCCAGTTTCCCGATCCTCCATCGAAAACCGTGAGATCTTTGTGATCAACCTCTGCATTTTTCTTACCCAGCACCTTGAAACCAGTGAGAAAACCCCATTGACTAATCCTCCATCTAAACCATTTTTCCTCTGCGTGGAACCTCGACACAACCACGCATTCGTGAAAACCAAAACCGTGAATCCGACTAGTGTATTCTCGTGAATTCCATCTGGTCTCTCTGTTTGGCCTCCATCATCGACCTCTACATAATTTTCTTGTCACGCATCATGAAATCCGAAATCCGTGAGTTGTTTGGTGTTTTATGAGGAACCCGACACCTGGGTAATCGCCTTAGTTTAGTTGTGTTGTGTTTTAGCCTAGGTTGTTACTACTTGCGGTTCCATGCCCATCTATTGTTTCTATTTTCATTCCTATGTGAATGGGTGTTGAACCATTTCTATTTTCCTCACATGGAAGGAGATGAGTCAAGGAGTGTGATAAATAAGCGGGTTGTCAAGACTGTGGTAGAAGAGGCATGTTGTCAGGTCTATGAGAAGCTCTCTCCAGTTGAGAGAGTCTATTGGGAAGTGGTTTTCTCCCAGAGAAAGTCCCATACCAGGTACGAAGCTCTAAGAATTCCTGATCCGGCCTGTTGTCGAGACTGAGAGAGGGAGGTGAAGAAACTGATGAACTATGATTGTGAAGGTGTATACTCCCAGGTGGAACAAGCAGGTGGGTAATGAGAGTCCCTGAGTAGTGGGCGTAAGAAGGATCCTGGAGAGAATCCTTCTAGTTGCATTATGCAGTTTTCCTGTAACCTCAGCCTAGTCTAGGATTCCCTTAACTTGGGTGGAGCTTAGTCCCATCTCAGGGGTGACCCACTGCTAAGCGTGATGAGTAGCATGGTTTAAGGCTGGGAGGTTCATGGAAGGTCTGCATGTAGTTGGTGGAATTACTCCAATTTAAAGATAAGTATTAATTATGTACTTAATTTATATGTGATGCATGTCTTTGTCTTTGAAATGTTATCATGTATTTTGTTGCAAGTATGAATTATAGTTGTTTTCCATTAATTCAGAATAGTAACAGTAACTTTGTGTTAAGTGTTTTAAATTCATTTAATATGCATATATATACATATATACATA
>SNQJ01S0066293.1:27481-42308 GCA_010110895.2 Picea sitchensis | reverse complement strand
ACAAGGTGTTCTTTGAGAAAAAGGTTGCCAGGAGGGAACAAAGTTTTCCTTTGAAAGGAAACAGAAGGACCGATACCCTTAGGAGACTGAGTAAATAAAAAATATCAGAAGAGATAACGCATGGAGTGTGTAGGAGTCGAACTTATTCCATGTCACAAATCTCAGGAGGGATGGTGTTAGCAAAGACGTAGCCGAGACCCAAGATAGTCGGGTTCACAGGAGAAAATTCAAAGGCCGAAACCTTTGAATATCCACAAACTCTTCCAAGTCAGAAGGAGTCAAAAGCTCAAGAAGAGGAGTGACAACAGTCGTCAGATATATTGTGGGNGCCTGGACCATTAGATCTGTGTCCAGGAAAGAAAATGAGAGAGATGAGGAGGAATGGATCCCATCCTTTGGATCTGAGTGTGAAAGACCAACAATTGTTGGATCCAAAGGTAAGTGCAAAAGACTTAACCCTTGTGTGCACAGGATAACAGATTCACCGAAGTCGTGAAGTAATTAGGGACCGACCATCGTCAAGGCTGATAGGTGGCGAAAGTCCCATAACTCCAAAGAGAACCACTTCAAAAGTTTGTGGTTGGGGAATATACAAAATTGTTGAATACCTAAAGGTTGAAGAAGATCCAAGCTTTCGATTGTCGAGAGATGCGTGTTAGAAGATTTGAGACTTCATAGAAATTCACTTCGGGAATTGCAAGTGTGGAGAGTGACAAATTCATTGAAGTCCTGAAGTCCCAGAGGCCGAAGTAAATCACAACCATTCATTGTGGAGGACACATGGACAAAGATCAGGAAGTTCAGGGGAAGAAACCTCCGAAAGGAAGTCGACAAGAATGAAGAATATCTAGACTGTTGGATCCAGAAGAACGCGTGGAAGAAATCAATGTATTTCAGGTGAAAAAACTCCAGGAGAATGCGAAGGACGAAAGTTTGAAATCATTGAAGCCTAAATAGCTGAAGCAGCTAGGAGTCATTGATCTGGGTTGGACAGGTGTCACCAAATCATGAACTTCAGAGAATCGTACTACGAGGTTTTTGTGAATTTGTGTTTTGGGATGTCCCGAAGTGCCAAAGCCTGAAACGTCCAAGGGCCGTTGAATTGAAGGAAGGAACATGGATCATTGATCTGTGGGGAGACACGTGGAATATAGAGACTCACTCTGTTGGATAGTCATTGATCTAAAAGAGGACGCATGGTGCTAGATTTGGAACTTCGGAGGAAAGTAGAGGGTGAAAGCGCCGAAGACCTGAAGGATATCTCGATTGTTGATCGAGGAGGAGGTCGAAGGACCCTTGATCTGGTCTTGTTCGAAAATACCTAAAGTCCCGAACTAATCGAGGACCGTTGATCTCAAATCAAAAAGGACCGTTTATATTTGTAGCAGTATCTCCCAAATTCATGAAACTTTGAAGTCTCGGAACTCAGTCACCTGAGGTTCCATAGTGAGTGTCAGTCGTTGGGTGCTGGGTAGATGTGGACTGTTGATCCACTCTATTTCATGAGTTTAGTAATCGAGAAATCCGAGAGATTGTTGTGTTGTGTTTGAAAATTCTTGAAGCTGAAGGCTCGAGTAAGAACGTATTGATTTAGCACTTGGTCATAGTCGTGGTCCCATATGAATTAAGGGCCCAAGGAAAACGGGGGCTAGTGCCCAAAAAATGTGTTAAAGAGGGAAAAAAGGGGTTAGGAAGGAATCCCATGGGTTTTTTCTGGTTCAGACCTACATTACGGAGGTACTAAAGACCTAGGAACCTTATGATAGGGTCCAATAAATATCTAAGATCCATTAGCTCAGAGAAAAGAGATCGTTGCACAAGAAGTGCATTAGATAAGAAGGACAGGGAAAATTCTTTATTCTACATCTGAGATTTTTCAAAAGTCGTGGGATCAGATGTTAGGTTCGATAAGAAGAATGGAAACCCCAAATGGGATTCTTGTTTGGGGAAGACAGTCCAGGTGACAATCCTTGCACAACAAGTGTGAATGCTAGGTGGAGAAATCCATATGCAATACATGATAATGCATGAACCATATGTTCGTATGGAGATGCAAAGAATGGGAATAAGGAAGGAAAGTTTTAGGGAATTATAATTTGTTCATGCAGAAGCTGAATCAGAGGAATCCAAATAATAATGGAATGCTGAAAATTAATAATCAACATAATATGTGATGGAAAGTATGCAAAATAGACAAGGAAAAACTCTTGAATAGAGTCAATTCCATGAACATCCTAAGATAATGGAAGAAGAAATTATGAGATAGATCTCCAGATAGCAAAAGCGAAGTGGAGAGTACAAGAAAACCTCAAGTACTAAAGTATTCCATCGGGAAAGGGATGAAGAAGTGCAGTCCTGAAAAGTAAGTAGATATTGAAGAGTCTAGAGTCTATAAAACAACTTGGTGTGGAATTTGATTCATCCAAGTATGAGATTGGGATAGTTGGACCTAGGAAATTAACAAAAGTTGAAGGTTAATATCATCTCAGTTTGGGACTATAAATGCAAAGGCAACCAAGAGTGATTTGGCTAGAAAGTTCTTAGGAAAAAAATAGTCATGTATAGTGATTACAATGAGAGCACAAGAAGATTCAGGAATCCGGGAAGAATTGAAGACTTCTGGGATCAACAAGGAAAAGTTGCACATGGGAAAGAAGTTGCTACAATTTTTGTGGAAGCAAGTATGTTATGGCTTGATTGGGTCAGCCAGAGGAAAGAATACTCGCATGTTTGCGAGTGTTGTTGATGATGTTTCTACATAAGGAGAGAAGCAACAAAAAGTTGAAGTGTTGGTTATAGGTTTGATAAAAGAAGCATGAAAACTTATATTGCCATCAGACATTTAGGTAGTATAAAATTTATTAATGGCAGTCATGCAGGTATGAGTTTTATTACTCTTTTTGCATAATTGCTGAATGGAAATTTAGGTAAGAATTTCCTCAGCCAGAGTTATTATATAAAGTCACGTGATTATATTATTGAGTGCATACCACTGGATGTGGTAAAGGCTGGAGGCCTGTATTAATTCAAATCTTTTTATCTTCTGAATGCACACACTCACATAGTAGAATGCCATGTTAATCTGGTTATGGGGTAATAACCAAAGAATTAAAAGATAAGAACTTGTTATAGGAATGAATACCAGTAAGCTAGTCATGTATGAGACTAGGACATGGTTGGATATGGAAAGGTTATGAGCCACACGGGTACTAAAAGATTCCTACCTTTAAATAAAACTTGGGCTGCAACCTTTTTTCTAACACTAATGAACACCACAAAATTGTATTCTTGGTGTAGTGTTCGGGTCCAAAAGGAATGCATACAATTAATTGGGAAGACAATAGGAAGTGTGTGGAGAATGTGTCAACACATTGGCTATAATTCCAACTTATCGATGGTAAGATACATGACTAAGGTAAGGAGCATTATGTAATTCAATGCAAGGAGCACTAAATAAATAGGCATTGAAAGTTGTACTCATGTCTAGTAAGGGGTAGAGTTGCACTCATACATGATGGAATTGTATATTTAAATGCACTTTTGTGAATACATTTTGTGAGTGCATGTATATATGTTTTTGGCATGGAAATAATTATACTAATGGATGAAATGTTGCTAACTCATGAAGTTGAGAACATTTCAGGAACTGTTAAACATTGCAAAAGGAAAGTTGAAAGCCAGGTAGTCACAGGAATAGAGACTATAAAAAATTTTATGTTCAGAAAATTGAAATAATAAACTTACTGTTATTAATTATGAACATGCATATGCATAGAATGATGATTCATTCTATTTGGTTAAATTGTTTGGTAACTGTGATTGAATTGCTAGGTGCAGAAAATTCGAAGATCATTGCATAAGGTGGTGTACATGTTGAATTATGATGTACATAAAATACTGACAATTTGTTGGATGTATGCAAGATGAAGCATTACAAGAAAAATGGTATGCAGTTGGTGCCTATGGAAAACCACAAGGATGGTTGCATTTATAATATGGCAACAACCAAGATGAATTATGAAATAGAATTTCATGTTTTGGGGAAAAGATGAATTCCCTTTGAACTAAGTTTGAGCTTCTAAATAATTATTTTATGTTTTCTCATGATAACTGCATGTGGGTGATGCAGATGAGATGATGTTGATTAAAGTTAGAATGTTGACTACAAAGAGTAGCTCAAGAAGATACTGATTTGAGACCTCTGAGGGAAGTTGGAACTCCTCGAGCCACGGTGCTCAGAGACTTCCTGAGCTGGCCTATTGCTGAAGCCCAAGGAAAGAGAGATGTAGCAGTCGATGGACTATGTGACAGTGAAGGTGTACACTCCTGGGGTGGGAAAAACATGTGGTGAATGAGAGACTGTTGGTTGGAGTGCTACTGAGGTTTGGTTGGTTGGAGTGTTGTTGAGTTTTGGTACCTTGGCCTAGACCATGTTGATTTGGAATGTCTTCTCAATCAAAATATAAGTACCAATTCTCTATTTAGTGTATGTTGTATATAGGTTATAATCTTATTAGAATTGTGTGTATATACATATATATACATTGCATATATGTTTGCATTACTTGCATCCATGAATGTACATACTGTGTTTCATATTTCATTGCTTAAGAAATATATACCTCGTGATAATCATGCAATTGATTCAAATATGATTCAAGTGGAGCAAGAAGGCATCTTGCAAGTGCATCTGGTGTGCATATTGGACCAAAAAAACAAGCAGCTCCAGAATCGAGCCATAGAGCTTGTGAAGGTCCAGTGGACCTAGTATGGTCCTGAGGACGTGACATGGGACCATGAGGATGCTATGTGGGCATAATACCCGCATCTTTTTGAAGATGTTGGGAAATCTTACTGATCTTGTGTAAAGAGTTGCATTGAGGATAGTAAAAAAATAAGGGGAGGGGATTGTAATACCCCAAGGAAGAGCCCCATTTATATTATGAATCGTAATCATATTTATAGGATGGTGAGCCAAGTTTATATAAGTTGGTGTGATTATGTGTTTATTAGGATAAATAGCCTAGGTGTTAAAGGCGAGGGGCCTGATTTTGTATATGTAATTATGCAGATCATTAATAAAATATAAACATCGTTGCGTGTAGAAGGAACACAAAGAAAGAGTGATGGGGGACTAAGCTTCCACAAGGCGGGTAACAGAAAGGGGGCTGAAAGGTTTGAAAGAGTGCTAATCTTAGGGGCTTAAGTCCTTGAGAATAATAATTTATTATTGTTCTAAAGCTGTGTGAAAGACATGTTTTTATCCTAAGTCCTAGGAAAGGCAATGTGGACCAAAGGGAACACATGTATCTCTAGGAAGACAAGTGTCGACCTGGGAACATGCAGTTAAAAGATGAAGATTCAACAAAGTTGGGGTTCATTCTTCCAGTTTCCTGATCCTCCATCTGAAATCATGAGATCTCTATGATCGACCTCTACATTTTTATTGCCCCGCACCTTGAAACCAGTGGGAAAAACCCATGGAATGATCCTCCATCTAAACCGTTTTGCCTCTACGTGGAACCTCAACACAACCACGCATTCTTACAAACTAGAACCGTGAAGCCAACCGGTGTATTCCCGTGAATTAAGTTTGGTCTCTGCATTTGACCTCCATCATCGACCTCTGCATAATGTTCTTGTCACGCATCTTGAAACCCAAATTCCGTGAGTTGTTCGGTGTTTTCTGAGGATCCTGACACCTGGGTAATATCCTTAGTCATGTCGTGTTTTATCATGGGATGTTTCTGCTTACGGTGCCATGCCCATCTGTTGTTGCTACTTTCATTTCTGTGTGAATGGGTGTTGAACCATTGCTATTGTCCTCACCTGGCTGGAGCTAAGTCAAGGAGTGTGTTGAAGAAGTGGGTTGTCAGGCCCGTGGTAGAAGAGGTAGGTTGTCAAGCCTGTGAGAAAATCTCTCTAGGTGAGACAGTCTGCTAGTAATTGGTTTTCTCCCAGAGAGAGTCCAGCACCCGCTATGGAGCTCTGTGAATTCCTGATCCAACCTGTTTTCGAGACTTAGCGAGGGAGGTGAAGCAACTAATGGACTATACTTGTGAATGTGTTTACTCCTGGGTGGAACATGCATGTGGGGAATGAGATTCCGTGAGTAGTGGGCGTAAGAAGGCTCCTGGAGAGAATCCTTCCGGTTTCATTTTGCAGTTTTCCTGTAACCTCAGCCTAGTCTAGGATTCCATTGCCTTAGGTGGAGCTTAGTCCCATCTCGGGAGTGACCCACTGCTGAGCGTGATGAGCAGTGTGGTCTAAGGATGAGAGGTTCATGGAAGGTCTGCACGTAGTTAGTGGAATTACTGTAGTTTAAAGATAAGTATTAATTTTGTACTTAATTTATATGTGATGCATGTCTGTGTCTTTGAATTGTTATCATGTATTTTGTTGCAAGTATGAATTATAGTTGTTTTCCATTAATTCTGAATGGTAACGGTAACTCTGTGTTAAGTGTTTTAAATTCATTTAATATGAGCTGTTATATGTGTGTGTGTGTGTGTGTGTGTGTGTGTGTGTGTGTGTGTGAATGTTCCACGTAGTAGCATTGCCTGACAATGGGGTTGATGGTCGGGGACATTACAAATCGGTATCAGAGCTGAGTAGTGGCATTTACTGGCTTGTTGGTGGTTGGGGATGTTACAAATTGGTATCAGAGCTGATTAGTGGCATTTCCCAGCCTGTTCTCTGGGCCTATGGAACTTCGGTGAAAACCCATCCCTGGGCATCCCTGGGTCTATTACATATGATCACTTTGCATACCCTATCTTTGGTCTTCCAGGCAGTTCTAAACAAACTGTTCCTCCATATTGGATCCTTTACTTCTTTATATGGTTTAAAAGAACCTTCCTCATCATGAGGGATCTCCCATCTTCTTCTACCTCTTCTTCCACATTCATCTTCTGTGCTTCAAATATATGATCTTCTCCATCTTTCTTCATCTTAGGACATTCTCAAGACATATGCCTTGTCACTCCACGGGCATAGCATTTCACTTATCCTCCTCTGCCTCTTCTTCTTCCTCAAGAAAAAGAGTTTCTTCTGCCATATTGTCCCCCTCTAGAATGCCCTCCTCTCTGGCTTACTCTCATACTTTCAGTCTCAACTTTGGGCTTTTGGAATTTCTCTCAGATAATTCCTTTACTTCTGTTTGGATTCTTGACTCTGTTTCGTTGGTTTTTCTTTCTAGCCAACTTTTCCTCTACTTTCAATGCCACCTGATAAGAATCTTCTATGGTCCTCATCTTCATCATGATGATTTCATCTTGAATCTCATACCTCAATCCATTTATATACCTACCAGTTTTTTCTTCATCGTTCTTTCGATGACCTGCACTGATGTTCAACCTGTAAAATTATTCAGTGTACTCCTTCACTAACAAGGCCTTTTGTCTTAGTTTCAGTAATTTCCTAAACATATTTATCTGATTGTCATTGGTTATGAATTTTTCTTTCAACTTAGCTACCATTCTATCCCATATTTTGATTTTGGACTTACCTTCGCATCTTTTGTCATCGTGCAGTTCGTCCCACCACAACGCGGCATGTCCCTTCAATCTGATCACAATATTCTTCACTTTCTTTTCATAAATGAAATCCTCATAATCAAAGTACTTTTTCAAAGAACTTATCCAATCCAGCAACTCCTCAACATCTAGCTTGCCTGCATACATTGGGATTTCTATTTTTTCTCTAGCTCCCATTTTGACAACAACTCTCAACATTCTCTCTTCTACAGCTTCTTCTCCTACAACTCCTTCTACTTCTAATTCTTCACTATTAACCTCATTGATCTCACCATCATCATGAGCTCTCCTCTGCACTATCTCCGTGGCATCCAATCTCGCACAAATTCGCCTCATCTCTTCTTCCATTGTTGGATTCTCTACAGGCCTATCACTGCGTCTTCTTGGTGGCATGGTTCCAAGATCTTCTTTACATAGAGTACAATTCAAGCTCTTAGATCACATTATGGTATCAGAAAAACATCTTTCTTTTCCCTGCTGCCTATGGGAAAATTTCAATTTACGGCGCTCTGATACCACTTGATGTGAACCCCCACCCACTCTTTGGGTCTGCACAACCTCCCAGTCTAGGATGGTTTAACATTGGGAGATGATTTAGCTCTCGGGCCCCTGCTGAGCCCTTGGAACGATAAACAAAGGTCCTATGACTTTCTTCCAAAATACAAAATCCAATTTTCGGGAGTCCCTGAGTACTAGCAAGTCCTTAAAGGGACCGTGGGCTAGAAATTATGGGCTAAATCTCCAATCTCCAAAGAATTCGGGAATTCATAATTCTCAGACTTCGAGAGTTTCAACAAAATCGCATTATGTTCCTCCCGAACACTGAAGTAGAAAATTGTTGAATCGGTAATCAAAGATCAATGGTCCACATGACCCATTGAAATCCACAACATGGAATCATTTCGCGATTTCAGGCTACAAAGATTGTTCCTGCTCCAACACTCTATGCTCCTAGAGAACCAAACTCTGAATTAGATCAGATGGTTGTCATCTTTCCCTGGATCAACGACTAAAATACACTTCGCAACTCCAGGCTTCGGGACTTTTTGAAGAACCACTTCATGGATCTCCTGGAGTGTTGAATATCTGGATCTTTAGATCTACTTCCACATGTCTCTGGTTTATCAATGATGGATATCTACTCCTCTCTTCAAAGCTTTGGGGAATTGTCAACCCCTCGCAATGACGTCCCCTTTCTCTCGGATGGTTGATCTTCTAGACTCGAGGATCCACTGACATGTGTCCACTAGAATCAACGCTCAAAATGCGTTTTAGACTTCATAACTTCATGGCTTTCGACTCATATGCACTCCTCCAATGAAATCTGTCGAACTTACGAAGTCCAAAGGAATTCTATTGTAACTTCCGCACTACTTTCCTAGATCTAGTGGATACGAAAGATTTGGTTTCTCCACGAGTGGATCTCATCCGCTCATCCTACAAATTAATAAAACTCCTCCTTTTTCAAAGGATCTTGTTCACTATCTGTCCTAAACTTGACCAAGAGAGGAAAATTGAACCTCTAGCGCCTTCCTTTGCACTCCTCTGAACACTTTACAACTTTAGACTTATAAATTTTTCTATGTCACTCTTGTGCATCTCTGGTTCCTATTTACCTTGAGAATTTAAAGTTTCTTGGAGACCTTTCACACACTCCTTACAGTCTCCATACATATACTTCTCAACACTCTAACTGAGTGTAGGCCTAATGCACACCTTGCATGGGTTTGTTCTCAACTTTTCTCTCCACTAAGCGATTGTTCACTCCTTGCACTTTCTATTCAAACTTTCACGCTACTTCTTCTGAGCTTATGAGTCAGACTCGACTCGGCCTTCACACACCTTGTGGGCTCTATGAATTCCTTGCACCAAAACTCTCAAAAGAGAAGCAATTGAAACTTACGGAACATTAAAAGTTGCAACATCTAACCATAAAATGCATACTCAAGCACACAAACAAATAAAATCGAGAACACGACATTCACTCCATGAACTCATAAATAAGTAACACCATGCATTTGGAATCAAACCTCTCTACTTGTATTCATTCAACAAAGTATGTACATGAACTCGTATAGTTCTCTGCAACTCCATTTACTTTCAGCAGAAAAATATATTTTCCTTCTATAGTCTTCTTGCACTTACATTCAACATAATTAATGCAAGGTTCGATAGCCTCATTTGGGTAGAGATTACATATATTTATACATGAGGATATTCTCTAGCCTTCCCTCCATCCTACCTTAATGCTATCCTATCATAATTAAAACATTCATCTACTATAAGATTTCACAAACTAGATAAGAGTTGACGGTCGAAATTTGTACATTCCTACATATAATTAAGGCGATTACAATCTCTTGTGATCCTATACAATGGCTCAAGCCTCCAAATATTAAATATATTTAATTACAATGTTTTCAAAAATTTAAGATGATGCACCCTCCTTGGGATCAAAACCAACTTTAAATGTGCACGTTGGCTACTGAGATGTCTTCCGCTCAACCTCCTAGACTGATGACGATGCTCCTGCATCAAACAACAAAAGATCCTTTTGATAGTATAATACAGAGGAAGAGTAATGTCTTTCCTGCTACACAAATATAATAACAGTATGGTTGCAATCCCATATCTCCAATTTACTTCTTTTCTTCTACAATCAGTTGCCCTGGGTTGATAAAAAATATGCTACACTTTCTTCTCTAACTAGAGAACTTGCACTTTTCATCCTTAGAAGTTTTAATGGGATCATGTCATTTCACTGAGATCCAACTGAACCAGGATAATTCATTGGGTTAGCAGAAATCATGGCTTCCTTATGCACATTTACTAGTTGTTCGAATGTTTGTTGAATCTCCCATCTTGGTTGATTTCTCATCCTTCCATGACCTCTGAAGATCAATGAAATATGCCGCCATATTCAAAGATCTAGAAGGAAGACTAACTTGTAAGAAACCATGATCTCTGGTTATAAGAGATGAGGCAGGAAACAATCATGATCTCTAGTTATTGGATAGTGTCTGGAACAATCATATGACAGGTAACAAATATTTTTTTTCTAGTTTAGATAGCTTTGTCACATCTCAACAAAAATTGGGAGCTGATTCTCAAAAGAACTTTTTAGGAAAGGGTGTAATTTATGTATTCACCAAGAAAGATGAAAAGAAATATATTCATGATTTTTACTATGTACCTAGTCTTAGACATAATCTAATGAGTATAGGCTACATGAATGAACATGGTAGTAGAGTCATTTTTTAAGGTTCCAAGTGTACAATCTTGGAAAAACCTCCCAGTAAGAAAATCATAGCTACAGTACAAATGACCAAAAATAGAATGTTTTCTTTGATATTGAGAAATGTAAATTTGTCACAGTCATATGCCCAAAATGTGTCAAGCTCAGATGAAACTTGGTTGTGGCATATTAGATATGGTCATTTATCATTTATCAGTCTCAATCTTTTACATAAGAAATATATGGTCAAAGGTATGCCCATCATAAATGAACATAAAAGCTCTTGTGAGAGTTGTATTTTGGCCAAACCAAAGGGGTAGTTTTCTCAATTCTTCCTATAAAGAAATAGAACATCTCAAGCCAGTGCATACATACTTTTTTGGTCCAATTCAAACTCTGTCAATAGGAGGAAACTTTTATTTTCTAACATTCATTAATGATTTTAATAGGAAATCTTGGGTTTATTTTCTGAAGAACAAATCAGAGACATTTGAAAAATTCAGAGAATTTAAATATTTGACAGAGCACCAGAGTGGAAAATATATCAAATGATCTAGGTGGATATTGGTGGCCACCCACCTATTCCACTTGGACACACACCATTGTTTCTTTCAGTTTTTCAGTTTCCTTAATTGGAGCACAATTTACTATTTTTAGCAGTTTTTTGGGTCCTAAACTTCTGGAGCCATTTTGAGGCCCTAAATGACGTTTTTTGGGCATGAATGGTGCAACAAATGTGAGTCTATTTCAAACTTGATACCCACTGTCAGCAGTGTATTCCTTAGATGGATCTTTCTAATGATGTATCATGTGCATCAAACGAAGATAGTATGCCAATGTTATGACCTCGGGAAATTGATGTACCAATTTACCCCAACAGGGCCCATATTCTGGCGTTTCATCTCCTAGGGTTAGGTTTTTGGATGTTAGGGTTTTCCATTGTTTCTCAATAATATATAGGCCCTCGAGCCTCATTGTAACACAGAGTTCAGAGGCTAGTAGCCGCCACATCTCTTCTCAGAGATAAGCTACGAGTGCCTGAGCTATTTTATTTCCATTATGTCTGTAAACATATTTCAGTCATTTGTTGTTAATGAAATGAAGTTTTACTTCCATTGCATCTCTACGTTTATGTGCATTTATGTATTTCATTGTGTTCTTGAATAAATTCAGATCAATGGTATCAGAGCAGTCTGCTCTTTCTCTATCCTTCTTTGCATGTCCCCAATGAGGTCAGGGTATAAGGAGTTAGGGCTCAATCTGGTTGAACCGTTGCAATATCAGCCTCACAAACCTCGATGGATGCGCATGGGGGAAGGAAAGAAAGATGAGGGAGAAGGAGATCTTATCAAATTATTTCTTGAGGAGGCCCTCAAGAAACAAAGGAACGGGATGATGGACAACTTTGCGCAGATCCTTCAACGACTGCCAACTGACAGTGCATCTACATCCAACAACCACTCTGGAGGTGCCACTCCTTTTAAGGTACAAGTAAAATTTGACATTCCCATATTTGAGGGCCAAATAGATGCATATGTCATTGATAGATGGTTGAATCTGTTAGAAGTATATTTCTCGGGTCATGAATTTTCCGACCGAGAAAGGATTATTTTTTCACTCCTTAAATCCACCCCCCATGTCAAGGATTGGTGGCAAGCCTACTGGGAGAAATAGAGCGAGGGGGAACCCTCTCTGTTCTCGGTCACAACCACTTGGAATTATTTTCGAGACACCATCAAGGAACAATATTATCCTGTGGGGAGCTATGAGGAAAAATACATACAATGGACTATGTTGCGGAAGCAAAGGGACCAAGATGTGCATGAGCTAACGAATCTGTTCCATACCCTACCCACAAAGTTGGGTATCAAAGATTTGGAGAAACATTTGGTGTTAAAGTACCGAAGTTGTCTTCATAGATACATTCAAGAGGAAATGGAGTTCCTCAACGTCTCCTCTCTTGGTGCTTCATACTGGTATGCTACTAAGATTGAGCAGAAGTTCAAACAGAAGAAGCGAGACTTTGGGCTTGCGAATCAGAAGCAAGGGAAAGGTACCCCCAAACTATCGAACAAAGGACTAAGCCAAGGCGAGGCGACCCAGAACAACCCGCCAAAGCCGAAATCAAAGAACAACATCACGAAGCCAAAAAATGACACGGGGAAGTGGTGTGAGTTCCATAAGAGCTCCACTCACAACACAAGTGAGTGTCGTTCCAAGCATTCACTGGTAGCCGAGTTGAAGGCTTCTGAATCAGATGCAGGATCCGACTCTGAATCAGAATCTGACAAGGGGAATGACACGGGGAAGTAGATTATCGATGCAGATCCCAATGCCACCATTGCCACGACGAAGATCCAAAAGAAGGAACCAGAAGATCAAGAGGAGGTGGAGCGCCTCTTCCATTCCAAGATGTGGGTAAAGGGTTTCCCGTTGCAGTTCATTGTTAACAGTGGGAGCCAGAAGAACCTCATATCAATAGAGGTCATGAAACGACTGGGCTTGCCGACCACAGCACACCCAGAACCATACACCATCCGGTGGCTGCACCAAGGACATGACCTCCGCGTAAGCTAGCAATGTCGCCTTCCCTACAACATCAATCCCTTCACGGATGAGGTATTATGTGACATTGCTCCTCTTGATGTTTTTGATGTATTATTAGGCCAACCATACTTGTGGAAGCGACATGCTGTGTATAAGTGCAGGCCCCGTGCTGTTATTATTACTTTGGGCAATAAGTTGTACTGGATACCGGAAATAGCACCGCCTACAACCATCTCTTTGGTTACTACAAAACAATGTAGTAAGATCATTGCCAAAACCAGGAAATTTATTTTCTTGATGATCCTCCCTCATGGAAAGAAGAAGACTATGGCCAAGACCTTCAGACAGGGCCCCTCTACACGAAATCAACAGAAGGATAAGGTCATGGAGGAGTACAAGGAAATCTTTACCTCCCTCGCAGGGGTTCCTCTACATCTTTACCACGGTGCTCAACTCTTGTGGACACGAGAATTTTGATTGGCCGCTTCTCTACAAAAGTGATCCAAAATTTGTCCACACACACAATACGCTCTTGGAGGGTAAGCAAGTTCCTAATTTTCACCTCCAGGATGCCCTGCTATGTTACCTAAGACATCTTTGTGTTCCATCAAGCGAGTGTGCCAAGATGATTTGGGAGGCGCACTACAGTCGGGTCACTGAGCATTTCAGGATCGAAAAAATTGTGGCAGTTCTGCAAAAGTATTTCTAGTGGAAGAACCTTCGCCAGGATGTTGGGAAGTACATCAAGTCCTTCACTTCTTGTGCCATTGTCAAACCGACCATCAAGAAGCAATGCCTCTATACTCCGTTTCCTACCCCTAGTCGACCTTGGGAATCCATATCCATGGATTACATGTCGGGCCTTCCTTCTACTAAGCATGGAAATGACTGTGTTTTTGTGGTCATCGATAGATTCTAGAAGATGTCCATTATGATGGCCTGCAAGAAGAATTTCAAAGAAGAATCCACTCCTAAAATCTTCTTTGAATGAGTGTAGGTACACTTTGGGATCCCACAGTCTATCATCTTAGATCGGGGAAGCAGGTTCCTCAGTACATTTTTGTCCAGCCTCTGGTCGATGTTGGACACCAAGCTCACCAAGTCCACAGCTTTCCATCTGCAAACTGATGGCCAAACAGAGGTCGTCAACCAGATGATTGTACACATTCTGCGCATGTACAACTCAAAGCATCCCCGCACATGGGATGAGAGCCTCCTCTATGTACAACACAACTACAACCGGGATCTCCATAGCTCAACCAACCACAACCTCTTTCAGGTGGGATTGGGATTCCAACCACTATGTCCCATTGACGTAGCCATGCCATTTGCGGCTACTCAGGCAGATTCAGCCCATGTCCAGTCTAAGGCTGACAAGGCAAATAGCTTCATTGAGCGCATTCAACACATTCACCAATAGGTTCATGACATATTGGATAGAGCTAATGCTAAGTATAAGAAATGACATGATCAACATCAGGTGCCCCACAACTTCCAGGTCGGCGACAAA